>JAULKQ010071813.1:0-18909 GCA_032356285.1 Smithsoniella earleae | reverse complement strand
GTAGCACTGAAATCTCAGCAGTAACCAGCTCATTTATCGCGTGAAAAATGGTCTCATTTATCAGGTAAAGTGACAGCTAAGCTTGACTATTCACCCCAAATGTCCTACTTTACATGGGAAATAGGACAGCCAATATTATGAATGAACTGCATGATTATACCACAGGAGAGAGAAAATATCTTAACGAAGAAGAGAGAAATGCTTTTTTTGAGATAGCCAAAACTAGTGAGAAAGATAAGAAATATTTTGCGCTTTTGCTTTTTTACACTGGAGCTAGACTTAATGAAGTTTTGAGTCTAAGTTTGAAGCAGATTGATCTGCAAAACAAGGACATTATTATTCGATCCCTTAAGAAAAGAAACAAAAAGCACTATAGGTCTATCCCTGTTCCTGAAACATTTATTGAAGAGTTAGCCGGAGCATATGACTTACGTAGATTGATGAAGAACCGGGCCAAGAATGCAGATAAGCAATTGTTTGCCTTTTCTGATAGAACGGCTAAACGATACATCAAAGATATAATGCAAAAGGCGGGTATTGAGGGGCCAATGGCCAGTTCAAAAGGCCTACGTCACTCATACGGCGTAGCTGCGATTGAAGCTGAGATACCAATTACCGAGGTCCAAAGCCTTTTGGGCCATGCTTACATGGAGAATACGGCCATTTACACGAAAGTGCTAGGTAAAGAGAAAAGAAAGATTGTCAGTAAAATGTGGGACTATTAAAACTTAGGCATGACTGCTGTTATAGGAATACTTAATAAGATGGGTGTAGCTCTTGCTGCAGATAGTGCTGTCACGATAAGTGGTGGGAACAAGCGAAAGATTTACAACAATGCCTATAAGATATTTACACTTTCTAAGCATCACCCGGTAGGTATTATGATTTACAATGCAGCGTCGTTTTCAGGCATACCCTGGGAAGTCCTCATAAAAGAGTACAGGAAAAAATTAGGTAAAAAGCACTTTGACGAGCTAGTACAATACCAAAGCGACTTTATCGCCTATCTGAAATCTAGTGTAGATTTAATACCTCATGATAGACAAGAACGTACACTGGAAAGTCTCATTAGTAACCTATTTCAAGAATTGATCAGAGATGTCTCCAATACAAAGAAGGAAGAAATAAAGCAACAAGACTCCGATCTTAAGAAGCGACAGGTTATTAAAAAGGGAATTAAAGAAAGATTAGATCCGTTGAGGGAAGATCTTGCCACTGCTAATGATTTAGAGGATTTCAAAAGCCTAACCCTTGATAAATTTAAGGAGCTATACAAGTCCATTTTTGACGATGTTTACGCAAAGTATTTAAGTGTATTTAAGCTACATCCCAAAACAAGGAAAAAGTTACTGGAATTAATTTACTCATTGATAAAGACTGACTATTTTTTCATTTCCTATACAGGTCTGGTATTTACCGGATATGGTGAAAAGGAGATATTCCCCAGTTGTCTTCCGGTAAAAGTAGGAGAGGTATTTGATGATCGCGTTAGATATGCAATTGATGATAAGAATGCAACGAAGATAAGTTTAGATCAAGGTGCTGCTTTACGGCCATTTGCCCAAAGAGACGTAATTGATACAATTTTATCTGGAATTGACTCTAAGTTACTGCGGGTTTTTCTGCAATCTGTTGATACCTTTCTGGAAGATTTTGTTGAAAAGATTTCTGATATGGTCAAAGCGACCGATATCGAGCTAGCACAGAAATTACAAGACTTAGACATCCATTCTATGATGAGGACTTACAGCAATAACATATGGAAGATTCAAAAAAACACACACGTAATTCCATTGATGAGAGCAATTGGTACATTGTCTAAGGAAGACCTTGCCGAACTAGCTGAATCTTTAATTTATCTAACATATTTGAAACGAAGAATGTCTTTATCTGAAGAATCCGTTGGTGGACCTGTTGATGTTGCAGTTATTACAAAGGGGGATGGGTTCGTTTGGATAAAACGCAAGCACTACTTTGATGTTGATTTGAACCCTGGTTTTATTTCGAAATACCTAAATTCTGACTAATATGGATCTAATGCTGGTTGCCAATGAGAAAGACAAAGATTTAAAATTGAAAAATCTACTATTAGAGCCGCTAGAGATTGACGACTTAATTACGGAAGAAGAAGAGAAGTACGAAAATCTCTCAACAGAAGAGTTAGCGCAAAACCTAGCGGATGAAATGATGAAGGAGGTCGATAAGACTCTTTCCCCCACTTAATTCTAAGTTTATTGCACATAAATCAAAAGCTGAATCAATAGTTTGATTCAGCTTTTTTTGTTTTAAACAAACCCTTTTTGTCTCACTTATAAGATATTTAACTATTATTGTAAAAATTAAGTTTACAATTACAATAATAGAGCATGTCAAAACAATCAAAAGCTACACTTGATCCAGTTGAAATCGAACAACTGATAAGTGTGTACCATTCCGAGCTACGCCAGCTCAATTACCGGGTTTTATCGGTCCGAAAGAATATTGAACAATTGGAGGCAGCACTTGCCAAACAAACGCCCACCAAGCGCCAGAGTGTTATTGCAGTACCTTTTGTTACAGCCAGTAAGCCTGCAACCACAATCAATCCTGCACCTACAGTTGGCCCCGGCGTATCGGCCACATCTTCCACGACGTCCAAAAGCAGCGGTAATGCCCCGAAAAAGGTGGCTATGCCCGAACCGACCCAGATCCGAAGAAGAAGGAAGCTTAGTCCTTGGGATCAATTCATCATAGATACTTTGGATAAAAAGGACAAAGTGTTGATCATGAGTGAATTCTTAGAAATCGTGACCAACGAATTCGAGGGAGCCAAAGGACTAAGCGAAACAAAGATCAAATCGAAGCTCAACGCGGTTTTCCACAAGTTGGCCAACAAGAAAGGCAACATCATTAAGATCTCCTTTGAGGGAAGGGGCTTTGCTTACGCCTTACCAAGGTGGCTAAACAGTGCCGGAGAATTGAAGAAGAAGTACCGGAGAAAGTAGGTAAAAGGGAAGGCCCAGATTTGTTGAGGAACATATCTGGGCCTTAGTTTTCATGGAGATTTAGAAGCTACCGACATCTTTATTAGCCAGTATTATACGTAGGTTTTGCAGCTAAGTTTCATCAAAAGCAAAACCTATTTATAAGTTTCCCTTATTGAAATATTGTTTCTATATTACTATGCTAATTACCAATGTAATATAGAAATGCGCAAGTCTAAAGATCTGGACGGAACCAAGCTGGCCTACAATCAAGAAGGAGTTGTTGTTCATATTGATGAAGATAGAGTCATTAGCGGTAAGAATGGGTATTTTTGTAGAGGATGTAAAGGAGAGAAAATTGCGAACAAAGGCGAATTTAGGCGATTTTTCAGTCATTCCCCCAATGATGTGAATTATCAAAAGAATTGCAAGTTTGGAGATGAAACCATCCGACATGGAATTGGAAAACAAATACTCCAAAGAATTAAGGAAATTAAAGTCCCACCAGTTTATAAGGAGCCTCCTCCTGGATCCAACGGAGTCCGAAATAAGTTAAGAGATAGCCGAATCATTCAAGCTCACCGTGTCGGTGTCGAAGTTTTCTTCTACGAAGACGAATTAGGTAGTATCCGATTTGGTAAGAAGCAAGATGTGGAGGACCATCCTCAAAGGCATTTATTGATAAAAACTGATGTTGCATTTTTTGATGCAGAGAATAGGCCTATACTTCTAATTGAACTTAAAGCTACTCACAAAGTCACAGCAGAGAAGATAGTCAAAGTTAGAAGGTTAGGCATTGATATGGTGGAAGTAAAACTACCTTCTGATGCTCCACCTGATGGAAAGACGTTTGAACAGACGATTGAGGCAACTTTTTATAAAACCAGTCAAACTACTTGGATCTATAATCATGAAAAAGAGAAAACCACCTACATTTTCACTGCCCCAAGACCTAATCTTCAGATACCACAGCTTACTGAGAGAGAAGCAGAATTACTTGCAACAGGAAAATCTTTCGAGTGCCGAAAGTTCGAAATTAATGAACTTATTCGAGAAATTAGAAAACACCTGGGCTCAGAACAATATCGCCAGACTGAACAGTACCTTAGATCGGAAATACAAAGAGTTACGGAGAATACAGAAAGAACTGGACAACGATTGCGAGACCTTCAAGATCAGCACGAGATTTCAATTCAAGGAGAATTTGCAGAGGAGGAAAACAGCATTACAGAAAAAGAATCAAGAATTAGAACAAGCAAAGAAGAACTTTCAGATCGCGAAGAAAAAATACGAAAGCGATTTTTGGCAAGAATCAGCCGATTCAGAGAAGAAGAAAGAGGAGTACGAGAAGAATGGGAAGGAAAAACTAGACCACTTGAAGCAGAAATTGAAGAACTTGACCAACGAATACAATCAATTGTTGATCAACGAGACGAATTGGGAGAAGATGGAGAAGGTTTGGCAGCAACGTATCGACGAAGAATTCGAGATATCCAAGAAGAAAGAAAGCGAACTATTGCAGACTTTGACCGAAGAAAAGGACACATTGAGCGCGATGCAGAAAGAGTTGCAATTGAGCAAAGAAAAGCTCAGGAGGAAATCAAACTTACATCAGGAAAAATCGAACGAGTGGAAGAACTTAGAAGGGAAATGGAAGAAGACGAAAAGGGATTTAGAACGAGCATACAGGAACAACTTGATCAAAATAGAAGAAGAATCGATCAAATCATTGATACCGCTGATATTGATGGAATTTCCGCAACTTCCGGAAAACTTAAAGCTTTACTGGCAGCAAGGGCGATACTCAGTGACCTCATCGATGCTCACGCGTATAGAGAGCGACTCAGACTCGCTAAGCGGGTATATGAATCGGATGCTTACCGGGACTGGGTATGAACTGAGTGAATTTTTAGATAAAATAGATGAACAAAAGCAAACACCCCGCGCCTAGTACGCGGGGCTTTGATTCTGTCAATCCTCCTCTGTCATCTGCCCAAGTAGCGGCATATTTCCTGTGATTGAATCTGTTTGTTCTTCAGGAATAGTCTGAATCAGCGTCCTTTCCAATTCAGAAATTCTATCAAAAATAGTGACCCGTTTTTCCAGACTCATATTGTCACCATAAGGGGAAGTAATAAATCCAGTCTTTAGACAAGAAATGGCAAATAGGTATTCGGGTACGGGAAAGGTGAGCTTATCCATGGAGCTTGGGGTTTTGGTGAACAAAATGAGCAAAAAAGCTTTGGTCAATCGACTGCTGGTGCTGTGCGCGGAGCGTCGGATCTGGGATACCTCGGGCGAGTAGGGAGGCTTGGTAATAGCTGAGTTGCCATTGTTCTTCGCAGTAGATGCAATGTAGGCCCCATTCGGAGAAGTAATGTTCTACCCAGTCTAATGGATAGGCTAGGCTACTGCATAGTTCCGCAGCGGGTGTGACGGGAATGCTCGTTGTGAGATCTCGGACCTCAAAGAGCGGGATGGTTGTTTTTTTCATGAGGTTGCAGTTTCATGAAGTTAGACAATGAGGGCTTCAACCAAGGCTGCAACCTTACCAGAAAGTCCCGTCACCAGGAAAGTCTATGTAAGCCCTTGGCATCCACCCAATTCTTTATACAAAACCAGACTTGTAGTTCGAAAGAAGGCTTTGGGACCTCTTTCTGGTAAAGGTTGCAACAACAATTTAGCTCAATTAATTCGACAATTGCAAATATTTAGCTAACAATATGAAAACATAGCTCTAATGGAATGAGAAAAGTCTAGCAGGAATGGTCTACCTTTTCCCGAATAATTCCCATATTAGTAGCTCCTTATTTCAAAGCATAACCCATAAACCCAATCCCCAATGACGACAGGAATGGAGAAAGCGCGCCAACTCATTCAGGAAAATCTAGAAAAGCAGGAAAAATTCCTGGATCTGGGGAATTTGGGTTTGACGGAATTGCCGGAGGAGTTGTGGGAGCTGGAGCATTTGGAGGGGTTGAATCTTGGAACTGGTTATTTTAGTGCTAGACAATATCATCCTTCAGTAAATCGAGGTCCCTCAAATAAGATAGGCTTTATTTCTCCGGATATTATGGCATTAACTAATCTACTAAGTCTGAGTATAGCTTCCAATCTAGTTGAGAATATATCCACGCTAAGCAATCTAAAGCAATTGAGTAGCTTGGATCTAAATTCTAACCTAATCAAAAGCTTTCCCATATTCTTACTGGATAATCGAAGCCTGAGATCGCTTCGCCTGTTTAACAATCCCATCACTAATTTCCCAACAGAGTTGTTGGGAAACAGCATTTATCATGATTGTCTCAATGATGCTAGTGCATGGTTTGCAGATCTTGAAAAAGGAGCTATTGAAAACTTTGAACTCAAGCTGATATTGGTCGGTAATGGGCGGGTGGGCAAAAGCTCAATAGTGGATGCCTTAACAGGAGAAGAATTTAACCCCGAGAAACAATCTACGCATGCGATTCAGATCGATGCGTGGCGTCCAAAGGGCAAAAGAAATCCGTTGAAAGTCGATATTTGGGATTTTGGTGGGCAGGAAATCTATCATGGAATGCATCGGTTGTTTCTTCAGACCCATGCTTTATTTCTTGTTGTATGGGATCTTGAAAATGAGCAAACAACAGAAATTGCATTGGAAACAGAAAATGGAATCCAAAGGTTCAATAATTTTAAAATACAGTATTGGTTAGACTATGTTCAAGCTATGAGCAAAGACAGTCCAATAATTATTGTCCAAAACAAAACGGACTTGCACGAGGAGCATTCCATTACACAATATATTGGAACAAATTACAACTATAACATCCATTTTTTTCGGGCGGTTAGTGCAAAGCAAGGCGGTAGTTCTATTGTTTACCTTCGAGAAACAATTCTTGCTGTATTGACCAGTATGAGCGAGTATGGGCAAAATATACCATGGAGTTGGGATCAGGTGCGGAATCAACTCATTGATATAGCGGGGTGGCGCAAATATCTTTCGTATGAAGAGTATCTCACCATCTGTAAGGAATTTAATATTATCAAGACAGCTCCTTCATTGATCAATTTTCTACATCAGACAGGGGTCTTGTACTATAAGGAAAACTTGTTTGAAAACCATCTTATTGTCAACCAGTCGTGGGCAATTCATGCTGTCTATTCTTTGCTCGAATGGCAGAAAGTGCAATTCCGATATATTGAGTTAGGTCGAGGCTGGTTCAATAGAAGATCTCTTGAAGTCATTTGGGAACATTATACTGAAGAGGAACGTAGATTAATACTTTCGTTCATGGTGAATTCGGAACTGTGTTTTAAGGTTAATGAAAGTGAAGAAAATCTTCAATTTGTGATTCCTCAGCTTTTACCTGATAAACCAGATTCATATATAGAAGACTTTTGGGAAGATCGGTATCGGAACTCATTATACTTTATATACCAGATTCCTAATCTGCATCAGACATTTATCCACCGATTTATTACCAGAGCTGGCCGACTAGCTGAGCCACGTGGGCTTTGGCGACGCGGTATTAGTATTAAGTATAATCGTACCTACGCTTTGATCGAGGTATCTGAAAGCTCTGGAATAAGTATCTGGGTAAAAGGGCCGCAACAGCTAGATCTTCTAGGTCGAATTCGTAATACTTTTCAAGAGTTGTTAGAGAGTTATGATCAAGTTGAATCACTAATCGGTGCTAAAGGTAGTTCGCTGGTTAATCTAGCAGAAGCTGAAAAATACCAGAACCAAGAGGTAGTGGCAGCCCTGGATGGTACATTTGTCAAGATGGAGCTACTGCGGCCATTCTTTTCGACTGACGAAGTAATTAAATTGGAAGAAATAGTTCCACCCGCGCCGAAACGCAGAGCAGCGCGGCTCTATTTATCTTGGTCCGGTGAGAACAAGGATAAGACGCTTCGAGATGAGTTCGTTAGTCATTTGAGCTTGTTCAAACATAGAGGGTGGTTAGAAGTCTGGGATCTTGAAAATATTCAAGCAGGTGGTGACAGACAAAAGGCAATAAAGGATGCCCAGAATCAGGCGGACATATTTGCTATTCTTATAAGTCCCGCTTATTTCGGCTCTGGACATGGTTATAAGGAAATGCAGGCCATTCTGAACAAATCAAAGCAAAATACAGATCCATTTATTCCCATTCTTTGTAGACCATTTGATCTTAGTCACTCGGCTTTAGATGGACACCAACTACTTCCACGAGACGGAATAGCTATTACTGTCCAACCCAATAGCGATGCCGCCTGGAAGGATATAATACAGGAAATAGGTATTGTACTTCGGGGGTTGGGCTGGTAGCTCCAAACAATGAAAATAGTACCCTATCCTTATTTTAATTATTTTAGCCCAAAACCCGCCCCATGAAGCGCTTTTTCCAATATTTTGGATTTGTGGCCTTTATCAGCCTGTTGGTCTACGGAGCTTCTTTCCTGTATGAGCAATTCCCTAAGATCGTTTCTTCTACCTTGATGGCAGTGGGAGGGGTAACTATGGTGGTCTTGGCTGTTCGCTTGGTATTGGGTAAGAATTGGGTGATTAAGATGGGGAGAGAATTCTTTATCGGTAACGATTTAATCAAAGCGCTAGAAAATTTCCTCAAAGATTTGCCTAATCCGAAAAGTGAAACCACGGCTAATTTGGTGGGACATATCATTTATCGCTTTACAAGATTGGGGCTGATTGGCTTGGTTATTGCAATTATTCCAGCTTGGTTATTGTATCAGCAGAATCAGTTGTTTGGGTATCAGAATGAACGAATTGATAAACAGACAGATCTACTGGAAAGCCAGGATAAGCGATTCGAAAGACAAAATCAACTCATTACAAGTCAAAACGACTTCATTAAAGAGCAGACGGGACTATTAAAAAGTCAAGACACAAAATTCGGTAGGCAAAACGAATACATCCTTCAACAAACAGATCTCCTAGAACGCCAGGATCGGAAATTTGGCATCCAGAATGAATTGCTTACGGCCCAAAACGCCTTAGTTGATACCCAGAACTACCGCCTCAATCTTCAGAATAATCTCATTGAAGCTGAGCGGCGTAGTTCCTTGGTGTTTTTGATGAGTAATGTGTTGGATAAGGTGGATGAGGAAATACGGGAGCAAAAAAAGGAGATAAGAGATAGCTTGGGAAATGTGCCGGATAGTGACAAATTTAGCTTAAGTAAGCCTTTGGTCAATAGGATAGTAGCTTTGAGTCGTGCCTTTCGGCCTTATCGAGTATTGGAAGGTGATACACTTTCAGAGCAGTTAGTGAGCCCGGAACGTGGGCAGTTGTTTATTGCTTTGATGGAAAATAATTTAGATTCACTCACTCAAAATACAATAGCAGAAAGTGGTGATTTCTCCAATGCTATCGTAGGCAGAGTGGACCTTAGCGGCGCCAAGCTTCGCGAAGCCAACCTTATTGGAGTCGACCTTAACCACGCTGATCTTAGCGGCGCCGACCTCCGCTTTGCCTATCTTAAGGTAGCCAACCTTCGCTACGCCCACCTTGACATGGCAAATCTTAGCGGCGCCGACCTTCGCGGAGCCGACCTTCGCGGCGCCAACCTAGAGTTCGCCAAGCTAAAGGTAGCCTACCTTCACTTCGCCGACCTTAGCGGCGCCTACCTTCACTCGGCAGACCTTCCCGGTGCCAACCTTCGTGGTGCCAACCTTAGCGGCGCCGACCTTGACTTCGCCGACCTTCGCGAAGCCAATCTTGACTTCGCCGACCTTCGCGAAGTCAGCCTTCTCCTATCTAACCTTAGCGGCGCCGATCTTTACCAAGCCAACCTTCGCGAAGCCGATCTTAGTGGAGCCGACCTTAAGGAGACCAAAGTATCCACTGAGCAATTAAAAACTGTAGTATCCCTCTACAAAGTCAAAAACTTACACCCAGACTCCATGGCCATCCTGCAATCCCTCCGTCCCTGTCTATTTACTGAAGAAGGCTGCGAGTAATCAGCCTACAATAGCTTTGAAGTAAGCTCTTTGCATTGATATCCCAATACCTTATATTCGTTGATAAATAAACTGTGTGCACAACATGGCCTCCCCAGAACAACCCCAAAAGCCTCATACCCCAAGTGGTAACCAAAAGCTCCTCGTAGGTCTCGTAGCTGGCTTGCTACTCGGCTTACTCATCGCCTTCTATATCCTAGATTATTTCCCCGTCATTAGTAGTGCCTTGATCAACGTATTGATCGCCCTTTTTCTGCTTTCTATGATAGGACTGGTGGCCTTCACCTGGTTTAAAGATCGGATACTGGCCAAAGTATTCGGCAAAGACTTCAAAGAAGAAAACACAAAAGAAGAACTACAGGAGTTATATCAAACGATCAGCCAGGAGTATGTCGGCAAGCTACTGGAGAAGTTTCCCAAAGCCACACAAGATAAAGCCCAGTTAGCCACCCCAAGACTGCTAAAGCTCGCCGTCTGGGCCTTTACCCGGACTTGGGCGCTGCGACTGCTGGTAGCTATTTTTGTGGCGATTGGTGGGCTGCTAGGGGCTATATTGCTGTATAATCAGAATCAACTATTAACTGCTCAAAACGATAAGATAGACATCCAAAATGAAAAAATAGAAACCCAAAATGATCGACTCAACCTGCAAAATAACCTGATTGAAGCGGATAGGAGAAGTTCATTGATCTTCTTGATGAGCAATATTTTGGATAAAGTGGATGAGGAGATTCGGGAGCAAAGAAAGGATCTTCCTAAGGATGAATTTGGCTATGTGCCAGCTAGTATCAAATTTCGATTGAGTAAGCCATTGATTAGTAGGATTGTGGCTTTGAGTCGGGCTTTTCGACCTTATAGGTTATTGGAGGGTGATACGCTTTCTAAAGAATTGGTGAGTCCTGAGCGAGGGCAGTTGTTTGTTGCCTTACTGGAAAATCGTTTAGATTCGCTCACCCAAAATACAATCGTAAAAAGTGGTAATTTTTCAAATGCAGTAGTTGGTAAAATCACCCTTAGCGGAGCCAATCTTAGCGGAGCTAACCTTAGCGGAGCTAACCTTAGCGGAGCTAACCTTAGCGGAGCTAACCTTAGCGGAGCTAACCTTAGCTTTGCCAACCTTATCGAAGCTGACCTTCCTGGAGCCAACCTTCGCTTAGCCGACCTTCGCCAAGCTAATCTTCCGGGAACCGACCTTCCCAGAGCCGACCTTGGCAGAGCCGACCTTGTTGGAGCCGACCTTAGGGAAGCCAACCTTAGCGGAGCCTTCCTTAGCGGAGCCTTCCTTTTCAGAGCTGACCTTGGCAGAGCCGACCTTGACAGAGCCGACCTTAGCGGAGTCAACCTTAGGGGAGCCAACCTTAGCGGAGCCAACCTTGTCTTAGCCGACCTTCGCGAGATTCAAGTATCTACTGAGCAATTAAAAACGGTAAGATCCCTATACCACGTCAGAAACTTACATCCAGATTCCATGGCCATCCTCCAATCCGCCCGTCCATGCCTATTTGAGCCAGGAGGTTGTCGGTAATGGGCTTGAAGTGGGTTCAGGACTCGTCCAGTAATCTTATCTTTAATGTAGTAGCAAATAGCTTTAGCTAATCGTTTCACAATACGTATAAAGGATGTTGACAATGGCATCAACTATATCGGGCTCACAGGAGAAAAGTATAATCAGAAGCATTCCACAAATGAAAAACCATTTTTCTCCAATATCTCCATTTAAATAGTTGGGGTTTTTAACTTTCATACTTAGCTTAATCTATAATTGTTAAAGAATCTGTTTCTCCCATCTCATACTTTTTAAGCAGCAAGTAAGTAGCCTCTTGGGCGGTCGGACCAGAAGCAGAATAATCCAATACGTAGGCTCTCCATACCATAGCGCTTTCCTGGACCACGGTTCCCTTGGTTCCAGTTATGCTGCCCATCATCTGCTCCATCTTCTTTTTGTCGGATGGTTGGGCATCCTTAAGTCCAAGATTGTAGAAGCTAGCAGCGGAAAAGATAAGGGTGATCAAAATGCAGATAGCAAGTTGTTCTATTTTACTCATAGTTAAGCGATTTTGATATGAAAATGATCAAGTACACCACAAGGATTAGAAACTGCCAGAACTGTAGCATGAATCCTGTATATACGCTAAAAATGGCATGAGCGTATACTTGCTCAAAGGTCCACTGCCAGAACCATCCCATCGTCACGATACTTTGATAGGTGTACCAATCTAGAAGTAGGGCCAGCCCAATAGCAGAGCAGCACCTTGCCACCTCAGGATAGCTGGTACCGAATAACTTGTACTTGTGCAGTAGAACTGCAGATGTGATAGTAAACATATTCGAGTTTTATAGTAAAAACTAAATGATCGGCTGGATAGTGAGTGGCAACAAAAGCGGATGTTTTACCACCACTAACCGATGTGACTGTCTGCATGCTCTTCGATTTTATCAACGTGAACGATATATGCCCCAGGCTTCAATTTTCTGAAAGCTCGTCTTGCATGAACTTGATTGGAGGCCTCCACGACAATAGGCTCGTTTTCCTCTGCGGTGGTGTGATCGGTTTCCCAGGCAATGGCAAAAGAAAATACCGGTAAAGGAAGCTCTTCCATACCGGTATTTTCGAGCTGAGCAGGCTGTGGGTGATCAAAAAAAAGATTCAGAGTCAGAGCGATAGACAAAGGGAGTGTGATCCAATAGTAGTAAGGGGAGTAATCCTCCTGAAAAAACCATTTGCAGAGGGGTAAATTGCTGATGATAGTCAAGGCTATACAATAAACTATCTTTTGTTGATCCATAAGTCGTCAGATATAATTATTGCACAAATATCAAAAATAATTGCTTTTAAAGCAACTTTTTCGTTTCTTTGAAGTAAGAAATGAGTAATACCAAGAAGTTGGAAATATGGAGATGACTAGAAGTGGGTGTTCGAAAATCTCCACATCCTTTATTTGACAATTTGCAATCGAATTATATTCAAACAATGGATGAAGCTCTAGAGATCTAGAGCTTCTTTTTACTATGCCAGTATTACGAGACCAAAAGATAGAAGATAGAGACGATGTGGTGGTAATAGTACCATCCTGCAAATCAATGGTGTATTTGCTTGCCGATGGCAGAGTCCAGATCATAATTGGAGATATAGAAGCAGATATTGCACAAGAAGGGTCAGGGAAGTTTTATGATCTACAGCCAGAAGTCATTCACGAGTTCCCCACATTAAAAGAATTGGGGGAATACATTGAATACTTGCAGGCCAGCCACCAATCACTACTAGATCAACTTCCACCAAAATCAAAATATGAGGCTTGATATGGACCGAAGATTAAGACAAATCTTAGTTGGAAAAGATCAACATCTCAACCAACTATTCCAGTATCGCGGGATCCAATTCTACCGATACTTCGGAGAAAAGGGAGTCTACTACGAAACCAGACAAGGCGAAGTTTTCAGAGGGCTCTCTAGCCTTCTGAACTTTGCTGATTTTGCTGGGTAAACTATAACTTATGACGACTTATTTGAAAAACGCAGAGCCGCTACTGCTCTTTGTAGACTTATTCTGCGGCGCTGGTGGAGTAACCACCGGAATTGAAAGGGCAAGACTCCACAATAGAAAATTAGCCAAAGTGATTTCCTGTGTCAATCACGACCCTTTGGCCATTTCCTCACACCAAGCCAATCATCCTGGCTGCTTTCATTTTACAGAAGACATACGTTCTTTAGATCTTAGCAAACTCAGCGAGGTTGTTGATACGCACAAAGGGCAATTTCCTAATGCTAAGCTGATCCTTTGGGCTTCCCTAGAATGCACTAATTTTTCTAACGCCAAAGGAGGCCAGCCCAGAGATGCGGATAGTAGAACGCTAGCCAGAGATCTATTTAGATACATTGAGGCTATCCGGCCCGATGGCGTATGGATAGAGAATGTTAAAGAGTTCATGAGTTGGGGACCACTAGACGAAAATGGGAAGCCTTTATCCAGAAAGAATGGCAAAGACTACGTGCGCTGGTGCAATCATCTGCAGACCGAATTTGGGTTTGCTTTTGATTGGAAGCTACTAAATAGCGCGGACTTTGGCGCACACACTTCTAGGACAAGGTATTTTGCTCAATTCGCTCGTAATGGTTTGGATATCGTTTGGCCTGAGCCAACGCACAGCAAAGCGCCTAAAGGCGGCGGTATGTTTCAGCCCTTAAAAAAATGGAAACCAGTAAGAGAGGTTTTGGATCTAAACGAGCACGGAAGGTCCATATTTGAACGTAAAAAGCCTTTGGTCGAAAAGACCCTACAAAGAATTTATGCCGGATTAGTCAAGTACGTAGCGAATGGAGATGATAGCTTCCTACAGCAGTATTACTCAGGCAAGCCTGAGGATAAGGTACAGTCCTTAGATCTTCCTAATCCGACTTTAACGACCGTTCCCCATGAGGGCATTGTGCAGGCCTGCTTTATTCAAAAGTACAACAGTAACCCTGCCAATGGAGTCAATAAGGGGGCAAGTCTTGATAAGCCATGTCCAACTATTTGTACCCAAGTTCGGATGACCTTGGTGCATGCTCAGTACATGGTTCAGTACAATGGAAAAGTAGATTACTCCCAACATGGATTGGAGAAATCTTGCCCTACTATTTGCACTAAGGACAGACTGAGCATTGTTACCCCTACAGCACAGCAATGGATCCATAGACAATATACTAGAGGGGTTCCCACCGCTTCTTTGAATGCCCCCTGCGATACAATCGTGACAAATCCAAAGCAATTATTATGCACAGCACTATACATCGATCGCAGTGAGGAGCAAATACAGGATGGCCAAAGCGTATGCAAGGCCTATATCATGGACACTAGCTTTAACAATCTACCCAAAAGTGTGGAGTCCCCTTTGGGGGTGATCACTGCCGATCGGCATTGGTACTATCTGGTTAATCCACAGTATCAAAATACTGGTCGCAGCATTGATCGCCCCTGCTTCACCTTAATTGCCCGGATGGATAAAGCTCCTCCTTATCTTGTTAGTGCCGAGCAAGGACAAGCGGCCATCCTTATCTACAGCGATGATAGTCCGACAATGAAGAAGATTAAGCTATTCATGGCCCATTATGGGATGATGGATATCAAAATGAGGATGCTCAACATCGATGAACTAAAACGTATTACAGGTCTGCCTGTCTCATATCAATTACATGGTCCAAAAAGTGCCAAGAAGAAATTTATTGGCAACGCAGTAACTCCGGTGATTCCCGAGGCAATGGTGATAAGCCATTGCCAGGGAATACTTTCTCAAACACTTGCCTCTAAGGCAATAAATCATAAGTCATGAGAGGTATTTGCTTCAAAGAACACCTTTTGCACCAGTCCGCAGCAGGCATAAAGACCCAAACGCGTAGGACGATATCCATCCCAAAGCGGATTGAATTGTACGCAGCCGGTGAGCTATCGATTGATAGCAAAGGAAACCCTTATCTGCCATTGACAAGCGGAGAGGCATATTTCCCCAAGCCTCAATACAAGGTAGATCAATACTACTATATCAAGGAGCCATATTTTCAGGCCTACTTCAAAGATCAGATCAGATACAAATACGACTTCGCATTTGATCATAAAATGCGCCTAAGCACAAGCTGGGTGAATAAGCTCTTTATGCCCGAGCGATGTGCTAGGCACTTCATCCTTATCGAAAAAGTAGAAGTAGAATATCTAAATCAAATCAGCAAAGAGGACGTAATAGCGGAAGGTATAGACCATGGTGTCGATACATTTGATGATGACCGATTCGGCAAGGTCAGACTTGAATACTTCTCCTCTTATGCTTTCAATAAAAGAACTAAGAGGACTCAGGCTGAGGCCTATGAAACCTTTGGCCCTGCGCAAGCCAAATACACTGGCCCCATGGCGCATCTTGATGCGTTTGGAAGCCTTATTGATAGAATCAATGGCCAGGGGTTCTGGGAGAGCAATCCCCTGGTCTGGAAATACACCTATAAACATCTAACCAAACAACAATATCATGAGAATACTACTAATGTCCCTCTTAACACTTGTTCTAGCAAGCCCAAAGGCGATAGCACAGCAACAATCGTCCAGTCAGCCTATGCCATCTGACACCTTGCTGGTAAAAGTTGAGCATACAAAGGACACTCTTTTTGTCTATCAGCATGTTAAGCTCGGCCAGCCCGGCGTAGAATGCTTGCAAGGCGATCGCTGCACTCACGCTCATCATGATGGGGTGCTTAGGCTCAGAGAAGTTTACGTAGCAAGAAAAGACACCATCCAGTTGATTGACGTTCAAAAAGCCATTTATCAGGCCCAGCAGTCAGCGTGGATTTATCAAAAAAACAAGAGTTTTCATTAAGTCGTCTGTAACCTGATGGGGCTCCAAATGTGGAGCCCCAATCAGATAAAACCAATCAAAATCATGACCAAAAAATCCGTTGCAAAAGCCACTAAAAAAAGACGCAAGCGCAATAAGATCGCCAGGAAATCCAGGCAGATCAACAGGCGCAAGAATAAGTAAGTATTCATTCACTTTTAAATCCTCCATTCATGTTCGAAATCTTTCAAAGTGAGAAGTCTGGAAAGTTCTATTTCCGATTAAAGGCCACCAATGGCCAAGTTATTCTAGCTAGTGAGGCCTATGAGAAAAAGGCTGGCGCTGAAAACGGAATACAGTCTGTGATCAAGAATGCTCAGTATGATGAGCGATTTGAGCGACTGGAAAGCAAAAATGGGGATCCCTACTTCAAACTAAAAGCTGCCAATGGCCAGAGGATTGGCAAAAGCGAAATGTACAGCTCCAAAGCTGCCATGGAAAAGGGAATACAGTCGGTAAAAAACAACGCTACCACAAGAGCACAAATCAACGATTTAACGGCTTAACCAATCATAACTATCATGAAATTGAAATTATCATTATTTCTATTCCTTCTCCTGTGCTTGTCTCCTCAGCCAGAGCTTATGGCTCAAAGGCAGTATACCGCTACGGTTCAAAGTCGCGTCTTTCCTGGTACGGATCAGCTTGTTACTCGATCCAGTCAGGATAGATTCTTTGTGGCTGGCCCTCAGGGGCGCGTTGATCGAACCGATTACAGCTATGCAGTCTACAATGCTGAAACGGGTCATTTTATTCAAGGCACACCCAACGGCCACTACACTTGGGCCCAATTTGCTTGGAGACCTGGTGTAAATAGTGTCATTGTTCGTCGCTGGCGAAGAGAAAGAAGTGAAAGTAGAGCCCTGGTGGCCATATGGAGGGGAGAAGCAACCATTCAAAGAGAATAAGGAGGTAGCTCTTCAATTTGTAGCTGTGGGCTATAAGTAGTCCATGGCTCTTTTTAGTATCACATTTACTCATCATAAAATTCACAAGATGTCGAAAGGAAGATTAGTTGCATTTATCGCCGAACAAGAAAGTATTTCCAAGGCAGAAGCGGAAAGAGCCGTAGAAATGGTTTTCAAAAACATTGGTCCAGCCGCTTACGCCGAAACGGACTGGCGTTTGACCATTCCAGGTTTTGGTGCTTTTGAGATCAAGCATCGCCAGGCCACTCCGCGCACGAACCCCCGGACTGGGGAAAAATTCATTGCTCCGGAGAAAAACGTCTGGGATTATGATCCTTCACCAGCTATGCAAGCTTACGCCGAAAGCCTTCCCATAGAAGATAATCCCAATCGGCCTGCTGAGGAAGAACAGGAGGTGTAAAAGACAAGGCGCAAGTTGCGCCGCAACGTCCAGATAGATGTTTTTTTATTAGTCGATGGTGAGGCAGTTTAAAAGCTGTCTCACTTTTCTGCATCCGATCAAATTGAACACATGGCCAATTATTCTAGCATCTGCAAATCGCTTCGTGAAAAACACGGATTTACAGCCCAAAAAATGAGCCAGATCTATGGATTTGGCATTAATCAGTGGAGGCTATACGAAAACGGTAAAGCTCCCTCAGATTCCAACGCTAGACTTATTTTACTGAGCACCAACGAGGAAATATTCAAAGTCATATATCTACTATATCGCAATCCGAGCAAAGCCGATCAGCTAGCCAACCAAGGATTTGTAGAGGCTTTCCAAAGTGAGGTTATCAAGCCCAGGTATGTCATTAACCAACTAGTAAAATGGCCCCGGAGAGATTCAAATAACAAATTTCTGTTGGGAAGGATTGTAGTAATTGTTCCAGCAGGTATCGTGCCGACAAATCAGTGGCTGCAAGACAAAATCAACCTGCAGGGTTTGTGGAAGTGGTCTTTGGAGACAACCATCCCCCGAAATCACCAGAGCTATATGGTGATCAATAGAAAGGGTAAAACAGCCAGAAGTAAATGTCGACTCATGTGGCCGATCGTAGAGGCTTTGATGGATGCCAGGGAAGAAGAAGATTATTCACTTCCGCATAAGATTCAAATATAGGAGGTTATTCCTATCTGACCATTAATAGCTAGTCTTTAAGGCAGAGACATAAGAATTAGCACGCATTCCTACTGATCGTTCCCTCAACACAATCAGTTACGCACTTAGAAGTTAGCCATGGCCCACCCAAATCTTCACCTTATTTCTTATATTCATTCCATATTACCCAATCAACCAATCTAGGATAGTATGAGTAATGATTTGGCCATCATCAAGAAAATTGACAATAAGCTAAAATTCTCACTACAGCCATTGGATCTAGAAGCTTTGAAGGAGCCAATCAAATATTATCATGGCCATGGCATTAATCTCAATCGTGGCTATCACCTTAATGAAAAGGGACAGGTCGTCGGCTTACGCTTACCCTACACCAATTTGTCCATAATTACTGATCTATTGATGGATCTGAAAAATGTCCAAGATGCCTTCTTGGTTTATGCTTTTATCCCAGACACATCAACCATCATAGGTAACTGGACCCAATTAACCTCCTTAGACCTCAGCTCCAATAAGCAGATCAAGGATTTTACTTTCATCAAAGACCTGACCCAATTAACCTCCTTATCCCTCAGCGACAATAAGCAGATCAAGGATTTTACTTTTATCAAAGA
>JAULKQ010071802.1:0-18919 GCA_032356285.1 Smithsoniella earleae | reverse complement strand
ATTGTATGATATCTGTTGCCAGTGGTATTGCAGTCCTGTGGAGAAGGCAATGCAGCTAGAGAAGGTGTCTTGGATTGTATGAACCAACTAACAAAACAGCTTGGGGAGAAAGCGTAAAGCGTGTTATAAGGGACAACTGAATTGAAATATTTTTCAGGCGTTGAGCCCCATGCATGGCCTTTGGCCTGGAAGAGGTTGACTGACCTATCTCGAAATGCTTCCTCGTATCCAAACGAATCATCATGTTGGCTATGGCGTGAAAACTCGGCTCGCAGCACTGTCGAGATGAGGAGGCAGACAACGGCACACTGGACACATATGCTTTATTTGAAAATTGTGGACAGACAGTGCCGAAACTTTATCGTCACGCTCTTGGGACACGTAGCTTCAAAACTTTCATGCCCAGCTCGTTTTGAACCGCTGCAAGCCCTTGCCGGGCGGTGATGGCAGCGATTGTACCTTTGTGATATGAAATTAAATTACGGCTTCTGAGTGGAGGTGTGCTGTGGCTGAATAACTCCAAAGCGTTTCGAAGCAACACTCACCCGAGCCGGTATGGGTCTGCACCAGCTCGAATCAGAGGATAAAACCTGACAGCGATCCAGTATTTCATCACGTTTTCATCCAACGCGATAAAAACACACCTTTTTAGATTAGATTTTCAGCAGAGTTTGCCTGAAATCCAACGATGCAATTGGAGAAATTCCTCCTGTCTGGCACCCGGGGATTCTCGGATGGTGAGTGGCATGCATACAGGTTGACAATGTTAAACCATCAGGGTTCGTAGCGTATGCTGTAACAAAATAGCAGTGGTTACTGTGGTGAATCCCAGACAGTAGAGAACTGCCAGTCCCCTTCTATCTGTGCCCACCACTCCCTTATTAGGGCGCCGTCGCATATACAACCCACAACCTGGGTACCCACTCATGCAGATTAATATCTACCCTGCACATCTCAGATGCAATGATGTGCTTGGTCTTTCTCACACTACCAATCCGCCGCAACAGCGTGGCCACACAGGGCTTGCGATTTGCTCCCCCCGCGGTCGACAAGGGGGTACAGGTTCATGCATCTTCCAACGGTGTTTTGGAGCTGTAGCAGTGCGTTGTCTGCGTTACATTCGTCTTAGAAGAACGGATAAATGGCAGGTCCTGCGAGGGGCGTTTGATGGCCCCACTCACCATCAGCTTGGGGACACAGCAGGCAACTGTTTTTGGTCAACAGTTGGAGAAGCGCAAAACCCTGTCGGGTTTAATTGTCTCTTCAGTGCCCTCGCACGCAATGTCAACAATAGAAGACACCCAGACACCAGTTTGTCTGCTTTGAAAGCGGCAGCAAAGACAGATAATTGCTGTGGTAGTGGTAGCCATGCGGTGTCACTATAAACTCGGTGAAGGTTTCTCCTTTTCTACTTAGTACAGCATGCGTCTCATGTGGTCCAGCATCTGGGGGATCTGCACTGTGGTGAATTATAATACTAGTATCTGCTGAACTAAATACGAACCTTCGCCAGGTCACCACTTACCTTGAAATTCGCGGCATGATTGAGTCATCTTTTTACCTTTCCGTAGGCATATCCCAAAAAAGAAACATTCATTACCCGTTACCTTGCATGGGTCCGGTGAAGCTTTGTATTTGGGACTGGTTTTCACTATCCAGATGCTGTTCATTTTGAGTGCCAAACAACATCACCGTTATTCGCGGGTTTAACTATACAGCAAGAAGCGCTGAACACACAAGTGCATATAAAAGTCGCCACTGCAGAAGCACCATCTGATCTCTCTGACCCCTTTGCGAGGCGCTTGCGAAATGTGGTGAGCAACCCCTAACCCCTCTCTTCTTGTACTGGAGAACGAGCTTCACAGTGCAAACATATTTAGGTGGCAGCCCGCCTGAGAGACATGCACAACAGCACACTGCAGGATGCACCAACTCCGTCCTGCAGCTTGCTATGATTATTAGATGTTCCAGTTCTTTGTGCAGTTGAGCTGATACCCTGCTGCGAAAGCTCTGGACAGTTGTGGCTCAGACTGACTTCTAAACCTGTGGAGGCTTGCGCTAGAGTTGCTCCTACCCTGGAAAGTGTTGTCAATACATTTTCCAGAAGATACTTGTGGCCTATGCCTGCCGGTCCTTCACCGAAGCAAGCCCGCTCTACCTGCAGGGCTAGCAGGGAACCCTCGCTGTCCAGTGACGGGTACAGTGACATTATCAAAGCATGTTTCAACGCATCAACTTGAACCGAGATGTACACACTCATGTTGCAAGTGCAAACGTCATTATCAAAAAACTCATAGGTGTAAGGAGGTGTAGTGAATTGTACTACAGCTAAGGTACAGATCCCATGTTAAGAATCATTCTTTTCCTGTGGTCTAAGACGCTTGTTTCCCACGTGCGAAGGCGTCTCGGCTTGCAAGTACCTGACATCGACATGATTGGCCGCTTGTGTAATCGAGAACCCACCATCTGCGCAAGTAAAAGTATTAATACGTTCCTTGGGCGGTTGTTGACTAGTGGCCTGGTTACTTCTGATTTGCGCTCTGTTGTTCGCTGCCTTTTTGTGCTCCCGCCTCTCAAATAAGGCTCATGTATCTCCTGGCGAGTAAGGCACAGTACAGGGGGTGAAATGGGATACATACGATACGCTTTAAGAGAACTACTTTACTCCGTTAATGCTATTTTTCACACGTTTGAACTCGCACAGGCACGATAGAAAAGCAGCAGCAGTGCGCTACTATTTTAGTGACAAGCAGGCGAAAGTCGTATCTATCCGGCTCTGAAACAGCTTCCGCTCACGTTTATCCAGCCCCTCTGTTGGATGATGTCACTGTACCCCATAGCTTGTCTTTGATGCGGGGACATAGGTTCGAACGTTTTTCGGACCTCTCATCCGTATGATCGGCCAAGGTTCCAGCAAAACTCGTCTTGTGGTGAGACTTGATTCAACTTCCGGTTGAATCAACTGCATGTTCGCTCGTGTGATGCCTGAAATTCGAATACTTGCGTCTGTAAATAAACGGTATGCGTCTCGCGAAGAACTGTTTTCGGCAGAGGCCTTCTAGTCACTTGGATGCATGTTGAAATAAGGACGGTGGACAAACCATAATACATGAGACATGCCAGAGTCCAGCATGAGCGAGAGACTGTAAATAAAATTGATATGTCCTATCGAGCAAGTAAACTGTGCCCTGAATTATTTCTTATGGTTACGATTGGAACCGGCACCTGGATGACAGTACGCATGCTCTTTGTCGCACAGTCTGAGGAGAGAATAAGTGCTGGCATTACAAGTTGACATAGATTGGGATACTCTAGTTAATTTAAGGACAGTAGCGTTTGTGCGCACTTCCAGAGTGACGTGTTGTGTCACTTGGGAGCTAGGGAAGCGTGTGTTTTCATTGTTGCCGTACGTCTGCTTCGCTTTCAATCATTACTTCAACACGTAACACCGTGTTTTTTATGAATGAAGAAGAAGCAAAAAAATTGTGGAATAAATTTCAGGCCGCTGATAAGGCAGCGAAACAGGGCCACCAGGTAACTGTCAGTCAAGTAAGGGGCGAAACAGCGTCTCATTTCAAAAGTCTTAGAACCTATTATTGCCCAGGGTCTCGGCTATGACGGAAATGAAGGAGCGACGCCTCCAGAGGACAAGGTATCGGGCTACACCAACTCCTTAAAATCCAACTTTTGCCCTGCAACCGATGAAAAACCCGCGGAACCTCCAATAAAGTCCCTCAGCATCCAAGAAAGAATCCGCGCGTGTATACGGCAGGCTGCCGAAGCAAAAAGAGAACGGAAGCGTGCGGAAGGTGATGCTTCTCCATCTGAGGAGTATGATGTCTATCAACAGGGGTTCAAGTACTCCACACGAGGTGTTCATGCAGCTGAAGTCACATCAATATCATGACGGCGTATAATGCAGTTAACCAGTGGGAATACTTCACAGTTCACAAACGCGGGGAGTTAGCAGGGCGGGAGTCCGCCAAGAACAAGGAGGGGCGAAGGCTCGAGAGCTCGCACAAGGGGTCAGGGCGTGATCATGCAGAACTAGATACTGCAATCAAATCTGCGAAAGTAACGCTACGACAAGATGATGGTGACCACTCTGCGGCAATCTTTGGCAGCCGAGAGAAACATACGAGTACTGGACCGGATAATCCCGGGAAGAGCAAGATTAAGCACAACCAAAGAAGCTCACGAAGACATGACAAACCCACCAGATCCCGTAATCAAGATTCTTATGATGACCCCAAGGCTTGCCGATACCAAAGGGGCAGCGGGTCCAGCCGGCGCTATGGGATGGAAGAGGGGTTAGATAACCGGCACCGCAGTAGATCCCCTTACAGCTCGGTGCGCAAATATGGCCGAGAATCTCCTGTATCACCAGTATCACCACCTTCTTACGAGCGTTATTCACCCCCAGAACGCCATTCAAGGCAGAGGTGTGGCCCTGAAGCGCACGACCTGCGTGTGAGGGATGCCACAGATTTAAGGCGTGATGCGCGACTGAGGCATTCTCCCCCCGATCGGCGCAGAAATTATCGCGAAGCTGTGGATGAATTTAGAGAGGGCTACCGAGACGAAGATCTCCGGAGAAGGAAAGACCGGGAAGATTTAAGGCAGACTCTGCCACGGCGAGAGGACGAGAAGAGATCAAGTAGCAAAAACGCGAATATACATTATATGGAACCAGAACAATACTTCAGATCCAAGGGCATGATGGCTAGTGGGCGTGATGTAACCAACAGCCCGGACGCGATCGAACATGACATCGTCAGCTTTATAACTAGCCGTTCCAAAAGAAGATGCCGGGAATCTAAAGATCGTGATGATTTGACGGAAGATATGTCTGTCCAGGATGATTGGCGAGGAATAGTCCCTGAAGGTGCTGTGGTGGTGGACACAGAACGTAAAGCCGACCTGCGGGTCGGAACTCATGCAGCTTTGGCACCCAGGGAGACTGGGGGTTTCATAAGCTCATGGAGAACACGCCTTGCAACAAGAGATTAATTTCTGATTCAATTGCGCAGGTGAATTATGTGAAGAATTGGTGTTGGTTGCCAAGCGAAAACCAAGCGTTCATGCAGTGTACTCCTCTCCAGAAAACAAGCCAGGGTTGCCTCTTCCATGTGCTTGTAATCTGGTCAGCCAGCCATGGACATCGTGTTGAGTGGAGGTGCACATTAGTAACATCCACGCAAATGGTAGTAGAGCTCAGTTCAGAGAGCTTCTGCGACTGTCTTTTGAGAAGCATTTTCTGCAAGAAATATTACCTTACAATTTCAGGATGTAACCGAAAGTTAAGAGTACTGGGAGATTCTTACAATCTGGGCATCCTAGCACAGTTGAATTCAAGTCAGCAAACCCATGCTGTAAATCTTCGCTGTTTTCCAGTTGTAGCTGATTTGAATGCTGTGGCAGATCTGCAATGCTTGCTCATTGTTCAAGCTCAACCAATCTCTCAATGATGGAGGGAACCAGTTGATCGTTTGTACAATTGTGGAATAACGTCTGTTAAACTAGGCAGCCACACAACATATCGCAGGACTTGTCCTCATGCAGTGGTGCCTTCAAACAGTACCCTGCACCATCACTTCTGTTCATCTGAGAAGTGAACTTCGTAAGAGTAAGGAGCTGGGACGGATAGTCACAAAAAAAAACTTGCTGATACAGTTGGGCGTCGATGTAGCGTACCTCGTTATAGTGATGCCTCGTAATAGCGTAACAGTAATTGGCAAAATTTCGTGTTGTTATGTAGAGGTCTGCCTGTACGCCGTAACTGGTTCTCTCCCATGCGTGCTGTGTCTTCTGAGCTGTTGGCTGACAAGGCGTCGGTGGTAGGAAGCCAGAGCTTTCCAAGATAGAACTTGAATACCTTCAGACGCATGATGCGCATAGGAATTTTCGGACTTAAGCTAATGCAAGTACCGTGCAGTACAAGGGCTCCTGACATCTGTATTAGGCTGCATGTATACCCCCAACTGAACAAAAGGATACAAATGAGCAGTACCTACAAGGCTTGTCTCATCCGAGCGCAAGTACATAACTAGCAGGGAAGAGCAGAACCATTGAATGGTGTTAAGTATTAGGCCGAACTCCACTTGTATTACTCTTGGAGTTAGAGTAGCCGACGCGTGGGGTTCTGACATAGGGAACGAAGCAATGATTCAGGTCTGAAAAGTGCACGTACAGGAGTCCTGTGCTTCCAAAATCAAAGAGTAGCTGCGAAAACGAGCGGAACGCGTCGCAAGCCAAAGTAGGCAAGAGACATACACGATACAAAAACCAGAGAATCATCATGATTCAATCACCTCTTCAGGATGTTGACGGCATTTGAAAATCACCGGGACTGGACAGCAAACAATTTTGCAGCCGTGCGAAGAAGAAACTATGTCAACATGCGATGCATACATCTTCAAGACAAAGCTATGAAAGCTTGCACTGCGATGCTTGCGAAGAACATTTTTACCAAACAAAGGCTGTCAAGCGCCAATTGCCCGTGGCCGCTCCATGAGATTGAGCGTTCCCATGTATTTGGGTGAAATATCATAAGTTTGAAGCTGAAGATTCATACTGATAAGATTAACTGATTGATCAGCATTGGAGTCCGGGTCGTCCCGAATCCAGGGTGCTTCAATCTTATGCTCGACCACATCAAAACAGTACCTTGCAGTCACCCAACTCAATGTGTTTCAGCATCGAATGTTTACCGGTTGATAGCGATTTAAAAGTCATTCACATGGACGTTCAACCACCACCATGCAGCACGAGCACGATAATTGACCCCAAAACTGTTCAGACAAATTTTTTGGTCCTGCTGTATCCCGGGATACACATACCTACGCAACCTCGGGCGTTTCATCAAAACAGTTCATCAAGTCATTGAAAATGCGTTCGCGGACGAGGGTTTCTTTCTTCTAACTTGAGGTAAACTAGATGTGTATCGCATTGATACGCTGTTTGAGTTGGAATGTAGAGTATCCAGAACAACTCAGCATGGTTGATTGGCATTAAACATATTGTCTGTTGTCATATCTGTTTTGATTTAAATCGATGGGGCGTTGGAGGAGATCTCCACTAGACAATGGTTCTGCTCTAGCAATCATAGCTAGGATCCCTGGAAGTCACAACTGCAGCTCCTGCAGTGAATCTTCCGGGGATGATGGTCCATCTACTAGGCAAGTGCTGTGTCCCGTTCGTCGTGGCATGTCAGTAGATAAAGTGCGCTCTTGTATCCTGAGGGAAACAGTGCCCAGGGCCTGGCAACTCCAATACGAACTTTGGAACGCTTTTTGTAGAGCTTTTGCGCATAAATGAGCTTCCAAATTACCGAAAGTGCACGCAGGATGCTCTACTGCAATATCTCATACGGGAGCGTATTTTGCCTGGCAATGTACAATCGTTGCGCTTGCGGCAGTTTGGCCATGGCCAGTCGAACCCAACATACCTTGTCCAGGTGCTTTCGGATATATTATATTTCACTTTTTGGTCGTTTTATATTGTCAGTGCGGGAAAATTGTTCGAGTATGCTACATATGAGACTAGGTAGCCCGACAATTGAATTGAAATGCAGGCGGGGTCACTCGAGCTTGTTCTTAGAAAGCAACCTCCAGGTGACCTTTTGAAATCAGCTCATGCCGTACATCGGGAGTATGAAGTGATGAAAGCGCTTCAGAAAACCCGCGTTCCTGTTCCCGAGATGGTATCACTCTGCATGGACAAGAGCGTGATAGGCACAACATTCTTTCTCATGGACTTCATGGATGGTAGATTGGTAATTGATCCTAATATGCCAGAATTTGAACCTCATCAAAGACGGGCAGCATATAGCGGAATGGGTGGTACGTTATGTAGAGTTGACGAGCCAGTGTAGGCCATACCTTGATAAAGATTGCTGTTAAGATAATCTAACATGATGTTTGATCCTCAGAAACTCTGGCTGCACTCCATTCCATAAATCCTGAAGCTGTCGGGCTAGGGTCGTTTGGTAAACCAAAGGATTTCTGTTCGCGACAGGTAGCACGGTGGCTGCAGCAGTACGTCAGTTGTACCTCCATCCAATCTTCAGCCCAAGAAAGTCAACATGATAGAGGACCCAGAACCTCCAATCCTCGACTCTCTGAGATGTTGGAGCTGTCGGAATGGCTACAAAAGTATGCACCGAAGGCAGATACCATGGCTAGCTCGCCATGTGTCGTTCATGGAGACTATAGACTTGACAATATAATTTTCGACGATAACATGTGTGTAATCGCGGCATTAGATTGGGAATTGGCAACTTTAGGGGATCCTATGTCAGATTTGGCGTACAACTGCTTGGTATGCCCTCAGCCCTCATTCTATTTCTGGTCATGTAGTTTTTTATTCATGCTTGATACGGCTGTGTATTATCCGGCGGTTTTTCAACAGATCGATGCTGTATAGCCGTACTACCTCCCACAAGGTGTTCCAGCACTTCCCACCATATGTGGCTCGTTGCCCGCTGGTGTTCCATCCACCGAGGAATACGTCAGTGCCTATTGCGCTACAAGGCACATCCCGGTTCCATCTCCGCCCGACTGGGCTTTCTACGTCGCACTATCCATGTTCCGAGCTGCAAGTATTTTGGCTGGTGTGTATGGCCGGGCTCTCGCCGGGAACGCTTCCTCTGCTTCCGCTCATAGCACCGGATCCCCAATTATTGTAAAGAAGATAGCTATAGCTGCTTTGGAAACTATACGAAGCGCTAGTGGATCTCCATTTTCACGATGCCCGGACCTGGATGACTCTGGTGCGGCATCGTTCCTCACAAACTGTCTTGTCCGTTCAACAGCCGCTGTTAACCAGTTCGAGTAACTTTCTTATTTATTTTTGTCCGCGTATCAAACGGGCGACATTTCGTTGAGTTCCAGAAGGGAATTCGTCACTTTTTGCACCCGTTTTCACAAGTTCTGTGGCAGATTGCACCCTGACTAATCTCATTCCCCCAAACCGCGCGTCTATCCTGCAACTGCGACTGGCCTGGAAACAGCAGGTACCTGTGTCAACCACTGTTCATTCTCGCAGGTAAATCTTCTTTGTATGGCTGAATGCTCATCTGACGGTATATTATAGTATTTTGGGACACTCCTATGCCTAAGCACTGTATGGCCAAGGCAGCAGTAGCTAAGTTAGGTATCGCCAAATACTCGTCTTCTCTCCCCTGTATTTGAGACGTTTTCGCTGCAATTCCTTTCGTGGTAACAGCTGGGTAGTACTTTTCGTCGGCATTCCATTCAGTTGCTGTTAGGTTGCACTCATTTCCGTCGCAACCCGTAGGTTTCATTGTTCAGGTGTGTGATTCTCCGATTCTGTAGTTTGTTGAGAACGCTGTGAGCTTTGGTGCTTGACCGTGCTTGTGTGTTGTGGACGTGCGAATAGTTGCTGGACTTCTGAAACGAACAGCGCCGCGACCGCTGAACCTTGCTGCCTCAAATTTTAAATGGAAAAGAAGCTTTATTATTTTTAAAATCAATGTAGTTTCATGTGCCATTCATGCCCGATTCGAAGTCCTTTCGCTGCAAGTGCTCACACCAAACGGTGGGTGGATCCCAGGGTTGTCCATCTAAACACATTCCGCTACCGAGATTCGTGACTTTTAATGCTTAGTTATGTCAGTCAAGCAAAATGCGTTTAAGAGACATTTTTCAAGATGGGTGATTAATCTTTAATACCAACACACTCGTTAACGCCATCGGTCCACTTTGTTGACACAACAGAAAGCGAGGATGTCCTTTGAGAATTAAGCATTGATTCGCTAGGATTATATGGTTGCAAGAGTAATGTTTGCAGTGAGTTAACAAGCGTCGGATCGTCGACACGACTTCCCTACCCCATCACGCCAGCCACACCTAACATTCACCAGTAGAATATATGTTGATTACAATGCAGATTCAGGTGACGTCAGGCTCCTTTGGACTGGTGTGCGTCCGAAGCCGAGATTGTAGCAGGTGGTAACTCAAGCAAGCGGCCGATTGACTCCTGTTTTACAATGAAGCGTATCATGATGTTTCAACATCACGCAGTATGATTGACAGTGTTGATTTTTGCAGGCGATTGTGGGAAATCGAAAGATCGGATGTCTGGGATGCCAGGAATGCCAGCAATGCCACCACCCATATCGACCATGCCGCAAATGCAGCAACCGCAACCTCCGATGCCTGGAATGCCTCCCCATTCTCCACCTACAGTCTGCGTACACCCATCTTCTCCCACAGGCGGCGAGAACTCAATGTGGATGTCTCCTCAAGCGCAGATCGCCGCTGCGATGCAAGCGCCGTCTAGCCCGAAGCCGGAGCAATTAGCCTCCAGCCAGTACTGGATGCCGCCGCACATGGTTTCGCCCACTCGACCCCCATCTCAACCGGGCTCTCCTATTCCGGGACTAGAGCCGCAGTACTGGATGCCGCCTCAGCAGCACGCGCCTACTCGCCCTGCTTCCGCGCAGCCGCAGACCACTAGCATCTCCGAACGCAGCAGAGCCATGTACATGAGCGAGAGCCTGAGGCAGGCGGTCGCGGCAAAGCAAGGCTTCGCGTCACGCGCAGTTTCCAGAGCCTCATCTCCACCTCCTATGGCACCACCACAGCATGTCATGCCTCAGCCAATGCACCTCCCCCAGCCTCCACTGCACAGCCCAGTACCCCAGCACACCAGCTTGCCTGTGCCAGGCATCCATAACACATCACAGCACTCTACCACCCAGATCATCCAGCAAACTTCCCAGCAAACAACCACAGGCCCTGTCCCATCCCTCAACTCCAGCCTGTACGGTAGCATGTCTCAGAGCTGCACCATGCTGATGATGCGCCTGCGCAGCTTCATGGATCAGCAAATCATCCCATCCCACGAGGCGTTCAAGCAGCACGCTGAAAGCGCCCAGCGGTGGCAACCGTTCCCGCAGATGGAGCCTCTGAAGGCCGCTGCACGCTCTCTCAACCTCTGGAACCTCTGGGTCACCCCCGAGCTTGCATCTAGCTTCGAGAGCATTCTTGTTGGTGTCTCCCCTGCAGAGGCGAACCTTCTCCGAGGCCCTCAGCTATCAAACGTCGACTACGCCCACTTGGCCAAAATTATGGGTGAAATCCCCTGGGCTGCAGAAGTGTTCAACTGCAGTGCACCTGACACTGGGAATATGGAAGTTCTTGCCAGGTACCCATTGCCTCTTTCACTTAGTATCACTTTCTATCAGTGTCCCTCAGCTCTGCGTTAAACGTTGCAAAACCTCGCAGGTTCGGCTCATCCTCCCAGCAGCGCAAGTGGCTGCTTCCGCTTCTCAGAGGAGATATCAGATCCTGTTTCGCTATGACCGAACCCCAAGTTGCCTCATCTGATGCCCGGAACGTCCAAGGTGTGCTGCTCGCAAGTAGCTTCTCAATATTTTATTCAATCAGGATTAGTCGAGAGAAAGATCAAGCATATCATCACATCTGACATGCCAAGAGTAGATATTAATCTGACTACAGTAACTTCTCCGCATCTTAGTATCATGTCCACCACACCGTAAATGGGAATATATTCAGAACAGCTTTTGACCCTTCCCTGTATGAGCTTGCAGGACTCATTCAGAAAGAAGGGCAAAGCTTTGTTGTCAACGCGAGGAAGTGCTGGATCTCTGGCGCTTGCGACAGCAGGTGTAAAATTGCAATTTTCATGGGGAAGAGCGATCCTAGTGGGCCCCAGTACCGGTGTGTGTTTGCCAGCAGAAAATGAGGTCCATGTGCATGTGGTTCCTTTGGTTCTGGATTGCGGCGGTAGTACTGGCACTGTGTTACACTGGCTTGTTGAAAATGATGATGGTTGTGTGTCTGTAGGCAGCAGAGCATGGTGCTCATCCCCATGGACTCTCCTGGCGTGAAAGTGACGAGGCCGATGACTGTGTTTGGAGCTGATGATGCGCCGCATGGCCACGCTGACATGGTGTTCGCAAATGTCAGGTAGATTGTGCTTCCGATTTGTGTTTCACAGCTTGCCGGACTGTGGGCAGACTAATAGTATGTGTAGTATCCTGTATCCAAGTCAGAGCTGTATACAACAGCAGAGGGTTGTGATACTTTTCATTTCGTTTCAGGGTGGGAATGGAAGACATTGTTCTTGGAGAAGGGCGAGGGTTTGAGATCGCTCAGGGTAGGCTTGGACCTGGGCGGCTGCACCACTGCATGAGGGCTTGTGGCATCGGCGAGGCAGCACTGAAGCTTGTGGCTAAGCGGGTTCAGCAGCGCCATGCGTTTGGCTCAGAGCTCTCTGGAAGCCCCTTAGTTCAGGCTCAGCTCGCCGATGCTTGGCTGCAGCTGCACACTGCATGGTATGCTTCTATGTATCTTCCTCTGACCCGTATTGTGATTACATTGCATGCTCAAATCTGCATGGGAAATACTCTTTCTGCATTCTTTTGTCTACCGTAATGCAAGAAACTATTGGGGTCAGGGCTCTGCAGCCCATCTTACAACCCATGCATTGCAGCCCTGGCCTCAGAGAGCTCAAGGCCTTGTCCAGACCGTCTATCAGTGACACAGTTCTGTTTTCTTTCCTACATCTCTACCCATTCTAAAGTACGTTCTAAGCCTGCAATCGTTCATGGTCTGTAGAGATGGAATATCAAAGGGATTTACCAAGCGTAAGTCAACCGAAGGTATTTGGTAACTGAATGGGGGTGTCCCTGATTCCCCTCGTGGCACTCCATTACATTGGAGCCAAGTACCTGATCCATGGCCCGCTGACTGGCTTGGCCCCTGAAACCAACCTGTAGATGCATGAGTTCTACTCTGGACAGCTAAATATAGTAAGAAGAGATGCTGTAGTTGTTGACAAGGATCGTAACAGTGTGTATGGCAAATTCAACAAGATTACACCTGTTCAAGCATGCCCTTCTAGGCAACATGAGTTGCACTATAGAGATGAATTGGTAGGACAATCTGTGCGCACTGAACTGGAATTTGGGTCTGTTATTCCTGCTATTTATGGGTAGAAAAGCATAAAGTTTATTGCACCCTGAACAGGTCACCAGTAGCCAGTTGAGCCTTGGTGTCACAAGGCAGTTGTGTAAATCGGTTGACTGAAACCCAAATCCATGGCCAAAACTCGGCCTTTTGAAACGGTCCTGGTACACACTCGTGCAGGCTCTATGTCATCTAGATGTAGGCATGCTTGTTATGGAGCCTGCCAGTGGGAGCTTGTTGCATATTTCCAAATCTTTTGTATCCCTCACAACAGTAGAGAACAGTAGCTATCTACATGCTGAGATGACCATTGCCATGAATTTCCACCACTGTTTGCTCAATGTGCAGGCTGGCAGTCCTGCATGCTGCCTCCCAGCTTGACAGTGTGGGGAGTAAGCCGGCTAGGCAAGCTATCACTGCTGCCAAGGTTGTTGTGCCGAAGGCCATCTTGGATGTTGTGGACAGGGCCATCCAGCTGCATGGAGCCGCCGGAGTTGGACAAGACACAGACCTTGCAGCCCTCTATGGTGCCGTCCGTACCCTCCGCCTTGCAGATGGCCCTGATGAAGTCCACCTTATGTCTCTCGGCAGACATGTTATTAACCAGTACAGCACACAGAGTAAACTGTGAACTGAAATGCTTTTGTTGGTGGAGATTTTTTGCTTCTGCTGGTTGCGTTGTGTATTCTCGGTGTCAGTGGGAGCGATAGGCAGGTTGTAATTTGAATCAGATTAGTGGTGTGGTAGGTTAAGGCACACAGTGATTTTGTTTGATGGAGTTGGTGATTGTTTTCATCTACATCTGGTTGATTGGAGGGGGTGGAGTAGACTATGGTCACAGGTTTGTAGCTGATAAGAGAAGTTGTGCGAAAATAAAATATTGCCTAGTGGACAATTTGCTGGCAGTGGATAGTAAGAAGTTGTGACTTACGGAAACGCACAGTGTAAAAATTTGTGAGTTTTAACTATCCAAATGGTGTACAACATCCGACTCAAGTTTGCACTTGTAATGTATCTTAGGGACGGATATTTTCTCTCAAATGAAGTGCATGGTGATTATATCAATTTGCAACATGTCATTATGCAACTTTCCCAGATAATGAACATGTAGAAAGTTGGGATACTGTTGCAATAATATGTGACTTTAATAAATTTCATTACTGTTACATGTTCCCCATTCATTGTATCAACACCATCTCAAATGAAAATTCCTCTGTTAAAGCCATGAAACATATCAAAATTGTGAAACAATGTTCTAAATCTACAACATCCTCCCCTTCATGTCATTGTCAAGCTCGCTTTGTTGGGTAACAATACTTCCCTCTACCTAACCGCTACTTTGAAAAGCTAAGACTGATGCTCGCTGTTTTGAGAGTAACACCAATGATCTAAAACTTCAGACTCGAAAGAGACAACTGACATGATATGAAAAATCGTTGATAAGAGCCTTCAATTCATCTGAATGGCACTTGACCTCCTAGCTCCTTCAATACAAACTTTCACGACTGGAAAACCCTCCCTGAAAAGTGATTTTCTGGTAGTTTGATCTTGCTAAAGCGTTTGTGAAGGACACTTCATCTTCTCGGTTTGTGTTTGTGCCGCACGGTCTACATTGCCTCAATTTCTTCAGTCAACGAGGCATGCTGCCACATTCTGCTGTTCCCATTCAAACTCTCCAGAGCAATGGCGTAGTCATCATCGCACAGCTCTGGCCTACCGTTAAGCGGAGCCAAGAGCTGCATCGTTTCAGAATTTCTCCCTCGTGCTGCACAGCCACAAGCAAACACTCAGAGGATGAAAAACTGCGTAGAGCAAGGTAGAGTAGGCTCACGTCTGTTTGACGAGAGCATTGTCAAGATTCATCAATGTGAAAATTTTGTGTACAAATGTTCATGTAAGGTTGCTCTAGAATTTCGACATCCTGGCCCTATGAAAAGGCACTCGTATGATGACCCACTTGCTTTGCATCCTGTGTTTCTACTCGCTCTTAAATATTAATCATTCAGCATCTATCCCTGTTTTTGTCTTCGAAACTCAACTACCGCGTTCAAACTCATAAGCGGCATGTCTTTGTCTTTCGCAAATACGTACAGGCAAATACGCACATCTCATGACCAGCATTTTCGTCGAAGAGAGAACAATACTCCCAACTACAAAGCTCTTAAAGCGATTTAAGATGGTACAGGTGTAGTCTAACAGTTCGTTTCATCATGTGGTACTAATATCTCTTACTAACACTCCGTAGATTGGGGACCACTGCGGGAGTCACTGAGTACATGTGAAATATTCCACTGCAAGCACAGTCTTAACCGTAAGAACAAGTCCCATAGCTACCCTCGATATCTTGATAAGTTGTGGTGGCATGAAAACCAAAGTGCCAGAAGCCGCTACAGTACACTGCGGCAGCTATGTAGTGGACCGCTCCCTTCGACTGTACTAAATACTTCGCTAAACACACTTCCATAGGATTCAGATTGAAACAGTTCTTATAACGAATTAAGCCTGCCTGAGAGAGAAGGGGAAATCGATGTATGGATTGGTGATTTGTGTGTGGCTCCTTGGTGACACTGAATTTGAAAAGCTAGTTTGCGAAAAAACAATCCATACTTAGCCACTTGTGCATTTAAAACACATGGCGAAACCAGCGTGTGCAAACAGTTGACGAATACGCTTGTATAGTTCATTCACAGCGGCCAGTCAGTGACAGGGCATTAAGCGGTGCGCACCAGAGTTCATGTCGTTCGCAGACCCAGTGCCTGATGTATCCGAGAATAACATCGACTTGATAAAGGTTTTCAAAGACCTTGATCTGGCGAGGCTCATTTCGAATTCTTCAACGGTTGCCAGGAGCTTGGGTGAAATGAAAGCCGCAGCTCGGTTAGATAAACCTTGCAATTGCAGCCAGGACGATTAATCGCTGGCTTTTTGCAATGCAACATCTCACAGCTGTGCGAAAATCATGGCTTAATGTTTATATCCTCGACTCACGGTCGATCTCGCACATCACATTGAGCGTCCCAAACTATTCCAAAAAGATGCATGGACCGAGATTGGGTAATTGTCCTGTTCATATCTCCGAAAATTCACCAAACGTTAATATTTCACAGTGGCACCCAAGAAACTCTAATTTTTTTGCCACAAACCATCTGATACATTTGATACCTACAGAGTACACGTATCTCAAAGCCCCAACGCCGCATTTTTCTTGGAATCTCGTATGCATGGGGAATTAAGTATATACATGCATGTTCATTCTTGACACATGTGTACACGCAATCATGCATGTAATTGAGTATCTCACCTGATGGAGATACTCAAGGTTAAGCACTGCACAAGCCTTTCTAGAATTTCTGCTCAAGCAGCTCAAGACAATTCCTAGCATACTCACAATCAGATCGCCCTTTCTTTCTTTTGCACCTGATATGCTTTGGGGTGGTTTCTCCGATTGCGCAAGAAGCAGTATTCTTACTTTGTCATACCTAATTTGCAAGCATGTGTATCACATGCAGCAGCGGAGTTTAGATGATAGATCCAAATCAAAACAGTGATTCGAAACACGTCGGTGTTGCCAAGAGGCCAGACTCTTCCATCTATATGAGCAGAACTCTTGACCAAAATGATCTTCACGATGGCCCAATGTTCCCACGCCGGCGTATGCTCCGCACAACGTGCTCATGAAGACGTGAATTCAGAATCTGCATAGATTTCTATCACGTGGTAATGTCGTTAACAACGGGATGTTGCCACGTTCCCGCAGAGCACTCGAGATCGCTTACGTGCTGTGGCTACGAAACCATCCAATCGAAATGACAGAAGTTCTCGTCCTAAATACCTCGGATGAGGTTGCGACAGCCCCTACATTGAAGAAAGAGGGTGAATCAGTCTTGCTGTCCCGTTGCTCTCGCTTCCCCGGCTATGTTGCCTAACTACCTTGCATAGTGGTACATGTCAACCAACACGTAGGCGTCAGCGCTGAATACAGCCAACTCTTAGCTTTCCTTTTCAAATCTCGGCTTGTTCCCTAGGACTCTTCTAGGCATGTAGATACCACCTCGTCACTAGCCGCTACTACGCTTGACAAAATTGCAAATCCGGAAGTATCACTGGACACCCACTTCCAAGGAGCATTCAGACCTTGGGTTATACACTTACCTATACCGCCAAACTTTGTTCGAAATCTGAAGTTGCTTCTTTCGAATTCATTGGTGAGCATTCGAGCTGAACAAGACCATCTTCCTGTCATCGTGTGTACCAAGATATTTTTCCTTAGCCAAGATTTGCATTTCCGCCGCTACCCAGGACCTCCAGGACGTCTTGAGCATACTGAGCGCACGTTGTCATTTAAACACGGGGTGTATAAAATTAAAATTGGGTGCGTCCAAGTGATAATTCCATTGCAGTGCCACTGAGAGATCTGAAAAACGAGGGATGTCTAACAGTCGACGATGATTGAGATTCGTCTACTCTGCTGTGCCACGTCTGCTCCCACGTAGGCGAGCATAGACGAAATTGCTATGTGTTTCCTCAGGGTGAGATGGTTTCGGTTTACATGAGCTCATCGTCTGATGTTGCAACATGTTGTTCTCTCGTGCATTGACTGCCCATATGTTTATCTACAAGTGAAGAGCGAAGAGCCCCACACGTGAATTAAATATGCAAGCCTCAAGCTAGTGGTTCCGAGGTAAGTAAATAGTGTAGTTTTGGTAACTTCTGTGGCCCAAGTGTGCATGAATGACGTTGGTAGAGAATGGTAAATTGAGTGGGAAAACTCGGACAAGACAAATGCTGGCCGACTTTCTTGGGTCTTAGATACAAAAACATGTTTACGAACTAGTTGAAAATCAAAAGTACACATATCTGATCCTTGCGCATCGTATCGGGTGTTAATGGATGAATTCAGCACAGAGATCTGGGGGGAGGTCGAATTTATCGAGCTGGAATCTAAAAAATTCGTTAATTGTGTTTCAGTGGAATTGCGTATATCTGTTACAATCTGCGCCACCTTGCGACGGGGCCCTATGGGCCGCATGGGCACAGAGCGTTGTACAGCGTAACTTCTGATCTCAATCGGCATGGAGGACAACGGCAGGCCATGCAGACATTTAAGTTCGTATTATCGAGTTTATCGTATCTCGAGATCACCCTCGATTAAGAATGTTCGCTGTAAGCTCATTTAGCATCGGCTTTCTCCCCCCGTGCTTGCGAATGCAAGCATACAGATGCATTAAAGCAAGTGCCACGGCTCTCTGTGTGATGCCCGATGATGCAACAGCATGGTAGAAGGCCAGAGGTGATCAGCTTGCTGTAGTTGATGCTTGAGTTGTCATAAGATGATCATGACCATTATTCCAATTGGTTGCTGCTCATATGAGAGTATTGTGCGCAAGGTGCGTGTGGACCTTTGTGTTAACGTGAACCGCACGAACAGAATCTCGAGCTATCCTTCTATCTAGCGGGAATACTTCAGTAGTTTTAGAATGGAAACATGGTTTGCGCATTAAGAAACCCACTTGTTGCCTGATCGAAGAGTTTACTGTATTGGCGCACGTGTATGGATGGGTGCAATGGGTGAAAGGGGTACGGGTGCCATGTCGTTTCATGCCAAAAAGGTTAGTGACCGTTTAATTACAGATGCGATTAGAGCGAATTCAGGCATCAAACCAGCAATCATGCAGTTGACTCAACGGAAACTTGAAGCAAGGCTAATCACACGACGGAAACGAAGCTCCTTGCTCAAACCCATGGCCAATCATGCGAGCTAAAGAACCAAAGAATCGTTGGAAAATTAACCTATTACCCCGAATCAAAGTCAAACTAATTTCTTTGTGCACAAACCGCACAAACCGTGCCTTGTCAACATTCCTACTCGCACTCGCACATTCCGCTAATTCATGAATCAACCTCTGCGGGTTTGCCTAACCTGCCGTACGATTCAATACTAAATGGCACAAAACTATAGCCAT
>JAULKQ010071791.1:0-18930 GCA_032356285.1 Smithsoniella earleae | reverse complement strand
CTGATCCAAGTCCCTGCAACACAACAGTTGGGCACATTAATGGGCTCCATAGATGCTGCAGCTTTGCTTGTGTACTACGTGAAGAGAGCTAACGACACACCTAGTGGAACTGAGTGGCCAGGGCCCAAAGCTCCGGTTGCTGGGATGGCGTTGACAGCATTCTTTGCCTTTAACGTTTGCTTGCAAGCTTTACGTGTGTAGCAGTTGTAATAATCGCGTCGATTCCGTAGTAGCACCACATTCCACCAACCAGTCTCCGTAGTGTGCACAAGAAATGAACTAGGATTCCTAGGATCCATGGAAACTGATGATTGTGACTAATTTCTAATCATTGCAATGACTTTGGTCTTCAAGCCAACATGTTACTAGATTATCTGCTTATCAACACGCCGTTGGTAATGCACTTGTATGTGCACGAACTCTGCCAACCCTCTACAAATATTCTAGTTGTACCCTCCCATTCACATTGGTACTCAGCCAATGCATATGTGGCAAAATGGAAACCCATCAGTCCATTGCATCTAAGCACGTAGACTGAAAGAGCAATGGTGAGTTCACTGGATTATTCAAAATGCAAGCTCTGCCACCTTTCTGTCCCTACATCGTCACAAGAAATCAATACAAGAACTTGGTGTGCGTCCCAGAAGACACTGTTTAGGCTGCAAATCCATCCCCACTGGTCGTCGATGCCCCGGCAGGTATGCTAAATGTGCCAGCCATATTTAATGTGCCTCATAACTGTTCCATTCTTCTCTTGCCCCTTTAGAGAATGTTGTAGGATGCAAGATGTCCTATTGTGTTTGATTTAGTAGGTTTCAAATCTGTTTCCATTGCTGTACTCGCATTGAATTCATAATCCAGTATGAGTTGTGATACTGCATATGCATGGCACGTAATGTGCTTATTCAGAAATTAAAAAATCTGTCCCAAGGTGGTAACACTTTTTGGAAGAGTCACCTTTCTGGCATGCGTTCTGGGTGCTACCAGTGAAGCAATGAGCCCACATAGAATGTGGTGAAAACACCATCTTCCAATGTGCACTTTGATCCCCACTTTGTGTCACTCCTGCTCCTGGATGTGCATGAATTGATCAATATTACCATCTTTTACACCAGCTGGAACTGGTACAATTTGCGATACTAACAGTTGTAAACCAACCACAAATGTCACAAGGATGCTCCAAACATAGCCATTGAATCATTTCAGACAACCTGTGAACTCTTTTCAGTGTGAAGCGGACTCTTTCCAACAGAGCGGACATACTAATGATGAAACTTGGATGTAAGAGGAGATAGCAGGCGTGAGAGATGCACCTTGTGCATGTGACTGAGTGAAATACCGCATGAAAGTAGATAACATCGTCAGCTGAACCGTGTCTGAGGCCAGTGGGAGGTTTAATGTACGCGAGGAACAGCTTTGTTTGTGCCAGCATTTATCTCAGTATCAGACTCCAAGTTCCTAGTTGGCAGTTGTCTGACGTCATTAGCACAGTAATTAATTGGATATACAAATTCTTGTGAAGGAGGATTTGTACCCAGGGAGACTATACCGGCTGAAAAAGGGAAACAGATCGACCTTTTAATCGCTTCAGGCCACTAGCAAGGGAATTCGCACATGCGTTACGGCAAGGGATATCCCATCATCGGATACACTGTTTGCAACCAACTGAAATGCCGCCATTAAGATGACCCAGTGTTGCCCGATTGAGCGTGTTTTTGTTCGCGCAGGAAATCCACAGCCAGCTCAATAATCACTCCGTCCAATCAGACAGGTCACATAAGAATGAAAGCTGATTGAGTGGATCCACGTTCCAAAGACGCACCGCTTCGAGCAGATCAATATTGAGTACATGAACATCTGACGCTGCTACGTGCATCCTTCTTACACAGAGCTTTGAGTAAGAAGAACAACTCCGTTTGTGAAGGGATCCAAGTTCCACCAAACAGGGTTCTCAACGATGTCGCCATTTCAGCAGACCATAATCACTAAGATTCCAACACACTACGCCTTTCATCACGAAGGCGACAGTACACAATTGGCAACTGTGAAACTGTCATGTACAGGTGCACATCTATTCGGACAGCACAACGCATAATTCGTGTGCGCGCGGCTAATCAACAATCCCTTCCATACGACGCCCTAAATCTACATCCCACTCGTTGCAATCACCAAGAAATAAGGGATAAGTTATCAAGCCGCAATCGCTTCCAGCAGCTCGAAATGGGCTTGCCCGGTGTTAACTGCCATCAGGCAGGGGAACAAATGTTTGTTAGTGGGCAAGTTCTTGAATACATGTTGCCGAGCTCGTCCGTTTAGCTCCACATACAGATCTCCAGTCCTGGAATTTAACTCCATAACCACGCTCTTCCAGCTAGCTGGAGGGTTATTAATGCATTTGAAGCAGTCAATAAACAGAGTGTTCATCCGCTGTCTCACCTTTTGAGCTGCGGTTACAGCGTTGTCTGCAATCAGCACAGAGATTTAATCAACCCAACACACTATATTGACCAAGCTATCTGCTCCCATAGCGACAAAGCTTGGGCAGATGAATACAACTTGCAGATAAATAAATCAAAGTGCGAAAGTGAATATCGCGGCCAATACTGATGAATGACCAACACTTTATCTTAAATCACGAGACAACTTACCCGAAAATGCACGCTTTTCCTAACAAAAGAAACAAGTAAAGATACTCCAGATGTGGTCAAAACAGTGCTGAAGGTGGTTGAGCTGCTGTAAGTTAGATACGACAGCGCACCCCGACAGTGCTCTATGCAAGTCCCTTCTTCACTGATCATCCATACTTGAGGGTTTCTTGCAATCATGGTAGATGTGTCAATGCCAGAGTTGGAAGTGACTCCCATCCAGAACATATCACACTGACGCACAATATCAAGCTTCCACCTCAGCACGCCAGGCAAGAGACAACCCTGTATGCAGAAGCAATAACGGTTACGCAAAGACAAAGTCTTCATTACATACATTTCGCAAACAGTCTGACCCAGATAAAAAACGCCTTCAAATCGTAACGCTCGTGCCAAGTCTGCTGGTCTGCCTGAGAACGCACCCGATACATGAGGCCTTGGTAGGTGGTGACTGACAGAGACACCAGGTATCGATAATCTCGTTCAACTTGCTTAAAGTAGACGTCAGGGCCGACAGCAAACGCAGTTTCAGCGTGCATGCTATCCACGCGGGCCCTCCGATCAACGTCTTCGAGAACCGAAGCTCGACTGTTGGTGGAAAAGTTGCTATAGGGAGCTATAAATCCTGTACAGAAACTTATATCTATCAGCACGTGTACTGAGTTGAGGGAGAGAATACATTGCCATGGTACACAAAGCGGTTGGGCAGATGACTGGGAACTGCACACACAATCACACAATACGAGGGCAAACCTGTATCTTCATGGACAGTTTGTGCTGCCCGAGCGGGCTGCTGGAAGGCAGGTTGGCTGGAAACACGGTGATGGTTGCTGAATGACAGTCTGAAGCTGGTCGAATCTGCTGGCTTCTTCAACTGTTCCTGAAGGACCTTGCGGTCTGGGCACCAATCTGTCTCGTTCCAGTAATCTTTGTTACAGGTAGCCATGGTTTCCCAGAACTGCACACCTCGAGAGAGGGTGAATTTGTGCTTGGTTTGATATCATGGGAGATAATGTGTAATACTGCAGGAACACACCTTATTGTAGACATATTTGCCATAAATATGCGGGTTATGTGTGCCAGGCGGTGGTCCTGGACACAACTCGTCGAACTGAATGATAGTCAGACAGAAGGGGTCCGTGTGTTGCATGATCATATGCACCTGTTCCATGGGCATTGGCGCAGAAGCATAGGTTTTCTCAACCCACATCGAGTGAGTTGTCCACTTACGAACGGCCTTCACAACATGGTACTCCGGCGACCGGAAAACGCACTCGGTGAGGACCACAATCAATGCGCTCTTGTTGAGGGGCAGGAAAAGCTACACATGAATCCAGGCCTTTGAAGCAAACCAGTTCTGACTGTTAAAGCAAAACAGTGTGAACAAATCAGACACAGATGAAACTCTGACAGTGTGTGAACAGCTATGGCAAGCTACGCAATTATTAGCAAGCCATATTCCTGAAAAGTAGCACATGACAGTACAGTTCAATGAAGAGAGGCGCACATCGTCGTCCATGGCGGTGTTGTTGTACCAATCTAGGACATAACCACGAAGGGCGTCCAACATTTCCATGTACTCGGAGCGACCTTCTTCTGGCCTTTGGACACCATCTATTCCGACAGACGCTGAAGAAGCTGACGAACTCAGAGAGTTCTCAATCTGGAGCTCAAGTAATCGAGCAGCAAAGGCAGGTGTAAGTTCCATGCGTACGAAGTGGGCAAGTATGTAAGTGAATAGAGAAAGCACTTTGTGCTTGAATGACCTGCAGTGGCGGCAACGGCATGTATAAGCAGAACCTATCAATATCGGGTGTGAAATATCTCACCACTGCACACGTTCATCTTCTTCTTGACTGCATTGAAGGTACAGCTGCTAGTGAAGTAGCTGTTAGGTAAAAGAGGATACGGCACCAGGTCAACAGCCATATCCACAGCTTGCTGTTCTCTTCTGATGTCAAGTCTTCACCTTCTCCAGGTGCCTCTAACTCGTGTATTTCCCCCAAGTACATGAACTCAACAATTCGTTTCAAAACATGCGCCGACTCCTTGAATGTGACTCGACCCCCTTTGACTATGGTGCCTGAGGGAGCTCCAGCGTGCGCAGTACCAACGTCCTCACTACCGTAATGATGCGAGGGCAAGCCTTCGTTACCGAGTGAGGAGTGGACTGACCCGTGTACCGTTAGAGTCGCTCCTTCACTGGCCCTGCCGGCATCAGATGAGAAAAATGCATTCTTAAAGTACCTGTGACATAGCTTCTCGAGTTCTACAGAGACATGTAAGGGGCTGATGCCGTTGGGATTCTATCAAGCTCCGGTCGACCGAAGGTGCCCCGTAAGGTGTGGATGTACCGCATTACCTTTCCTATTCCGCATACTTTTAAATGCAGTGGGACAGATCTAAAGAAATAAGACTGGTGTCGTGCAACAGCACATGTTATTACGCAGTCTCAATACAGCGCCCAATCCATGAATCGGGACAGAGCTTTGTGCGGTGAAACTAACAGCTGTATTTCAATCAACAGGGATCAGCTGATGTAAGAACGCGCAAAAAAAATAAAAGGAATACGCACTGTGTTGTTGCTGCCAGAACACCGCGATGTGCTGCAACGGTATTGCTATCAGACGTCCCGGTACTTATACACTCGATATTAACATCACAAAACTTGGGTCGAGCTTGGTAAATTAGTTTCAAAAGGTGGACGCTCCAGGCTTTCTGCATTCTATCTATTTCCTTTCTACGTTCGTCCATCCTTTCGTCATCCATCGTGCTCGCACTATATCTCACAAAACAAACACAGTTTTGCCAGCAACTTCGCAGTCTAGTCAATCAAAAATATACTTCGTGTAAGAAATTACGGTGATCAATAGCCTAATGTACGTTGATGGACACATGCAAATGGCGGGCATGTCAATCGTCTCAGCATGGTGAACGATCTGAAAGATTAAGACCGGAAAGCAATACGTTGTAAACACTAGGACACTGCGGAGTAAATGGTGGTCTTGCAGCACTTGAAACTTGTCGATAGCGACCCTTCCAATGCACTGCGCCAACCAGATTTAAATCTGTTACCGAAACCTGAAACAGGTGACACGACCACGCTGTAATCTTGATAGGATGTTCATCAGCGTTCACCTTTTTTACATTTGCTGTCAAAATTAAGGGTCGTAACATACGGATCGGGCTACCAATCCTCATGAGCGACAGTGGCCGCGGCGTCTTTGTGCACATTTGCATGTTCCTGCAGCACAGCTACGATAAGGGAAAACGTGCCACAACCCGAACTCTCAACCAGATATTCGCTTGCATAAATTGCATTGACATCCAGTATACGAGGCCATAAAACAGACTCTGCAGGTGTCTTGTTACAAGGTTCTATTTGTTACAAGGTTCTCCACTCAGCCCGTCGACTTGAGCATGCTAGTGGAGTGGCAGATATGTGCTACATGTTTTTTGATTTGTAATTAAGATTTAAAATTTCCTGCGTACCTTCAGAAGATCAACCTGGTAAGCATAGTGCGAGACCGTGTCGGCTGCCATGGTGCGCAACCAGGGAACTTAAGGCGTAACGCTTTGCAAAATTTTGCTCGGTACAGCTACAATAGCTGTAGCACATATGTGCCCTTTCTAAATTAATCGACACCGCATGCACCACGATGTTTTAAGAGAGCAAGCCGGATTTGGCGGCTTTTTCACGCAACTTGTTCTTGCTCAAACTTTTACCCAATGACGAGATACTTGATATGCAACTTCTGCTATCATGATGACCAATCTCCGCTTATTGACTGAGGGTTCTTTATCTCCGGGGAGGCCCTACTCCAGCCCGGGTCGGCGCCACACCAGCTTCTCACCCCATGTTGTTCGCAGGTGAAATACTTATTGTTCGAAAGTGCGTCAGGTTATAGTTTATTTGATGTGAAGCCTATAGATAATGTGGGCCTTACAACCGATGCAGTTCAAGAGAGCTTGACCGACATTTCTCGCTTCTCCAAAGTAGTCTCCCTGCTTGCTTTCAAGCCCTTCTCCACCGCTGTGGATGCGCTTGAGCAGATCAATAGCATATCGGAGTCGATCGCGACCGAGATGTTGCAGCTCTTTGTAAAAGAAAACCTCCCGTCTGTGAAGAAGGGGAAGAAAATCAAGTACAAGCTTGGGGTGATGGATCCAAAGCTGGCTAATTCCATCACAGAGTCTGTAAGTGCGCGCTTACAGGGATATGACTTAAAGGATACTTCATAGTTGCTTTTTATGTTACACTAGGAACTACTTGAAGGTATCCCGTGTACGAGCGGCGAGATTGTTGGGGAGCTTACAAGGGGAGTAAGAATGCACTTCGCCAGCTACGTGAAACAACTTGAAAATACGTGGCGCGACGCTCAGCGTGGTTTGGCTCATTCATATTCGAGAGCGAAGGTCAAGTTTAATGTCAACCGTGTTGACAATATGATCATACAGGTAAGCCAGAATTAATTACCGCAGGAGTCGCATGCCTTGCTTTGTTCTCAATTTCTCAGCCTTGCAGGCTATATCACTCCTAGATACATTGGACAAAGATGTGAACACATTTATCATGAGAGTAAGAGAGTGGTACGGGTGGCACTTTCCGGAATTGGTGAAGATCGTGAATGACAACTTCCAGTATGCCCGAATTGTCATGCTTGCCAAGGACAAGAAAAATATAAATGAAGACATGCTCCCAGCATTAGAGGAGATCGTCGGTGACCCTGAGATTGCTCAGCAGGTTGGTACATTGCACTTGCATGGAAGAGTCTTTGGTCGCTGAGCAGTCGTGCAGTGTCGTTTCGAAACTCGAAGTCATTGTTTCAGGTACTGATGGCTTCCAAGTCAAGCATGGGCCAAGACATATCTCCCATTGACTTAGCGAACATTGAACTCTTCGCCAAGCGAGTTATCTCCTTGGCCGAGTATCGACAGAAACTGCACAATTACCTGCACAGTAGAATGCAAGCGGTAGCTCCCAACTTGTCAGCTCTTATTGGCGAAGTCATTGGTGCCCGACTCATATCGCACGCAGGTGAGATACAACTTGAGCATATGAATAATTGATAGTGTCTTTTATCGTATTTCATGGATGATGACGCAATGTTGGCACCAGTCGGAAAGCGCAAGCTACAAGACGATAAACAACAGGCTGCAGTCTGACATGTACGCTGCTGATGCTGCTCCATCAAGGTTAGAGTAGTCCAGGGCATCACTAGTAAGGTTGACGGGATTGCAGGTTCCTTAACAAATCTTGCGAAGTCTCCAGCTTCTACGGTTCAAATCTTAGGTGCTGAAAAAGCACTGTTTCGAGCCTTGAAAACAAAAGGTAACACTCCGAAATATGGTCTCATTTTCCATTCTAGTTTCATAGGTCGGGCAAAGCAACGCAACAAAGGTCGGATATCTCGGTACCTAGCAAACAAGTGTTCGATCGCGACTAGAATTGATGCTTTCATGGAGAATGCAACTAATGTGTTTGGAGAGAAGATGAGAGACCAAGTCGAGGAACGACTGCGTTTCTACGACGATGGCGTGGCACCACGAAAGAATACAACAGTGATGGCAGAAGCTATGGAGGAGATGAATGTGGGAAGTGATGATGAGAATTCTGAGGAAAGTTCTGAAGAATAGCGTCTGACCGAATTGTATATGTATATACAAATACGTGTTTACCCGTGGGCTGTAAATACGTGCATTTCCGGGCATAATTCAATTCAACCATCGACGGCACTGCTTCTCAACTTGGCAAGGATATGAACTATCCATATTAGTTGAAAGCACCATCACCTGTCCTAACAGCAGCGTATGTAATGTTGGGTATCTCACTCTCGGCATTAACTTTGGTTTTCCCAACCTTGACTCTGGTGAAATCATCAGCGAGTTGTACCCACTCAGGGCAAGGCAGTACCCATGAATTTGAATGATAATGATTACAGTCGTAAACATTGACGAGAGAAGTGATAATGTCATTTTCGAATGTGGGACAAAACCTCGTATCCTTTCAAATGACCCGATTATGTCTCACGTAATGAATATGTAGAAATGTGATTTAACGGGCTGAAATGCTATATCTCATTTGGAATGAGGGCTTCACCCGCGTTTGAGTGTATAACCCTCCATGAAACCATTGGTGGAATTCTGCTGTAATGGAGGATGGGATAAACACTGACAATTGCTCATGTTCGCATATGCACGAGTAACCAGCACGTCAGGTAGCCAGGGGAGATCCGACGCCACTCTAGTCGTCAAGCGCGTGATGTCGACTATACTTACGTTGTTTTACATTAATACCTGAAGAAGCTTCCATCCCTACAAATTAATCGATATTAGGAGTTAGCCTTGAACGCGTGGTTTCTGTCCAGGAGCAAGAGGCGGCAGCACTTCTTTCACGGCTTCTCCGTCCATGCCTTCACCGGAACCATCTGCCCTCAGGACTACCTCTGTTGCCTCCCCATCAATGATCTTGACCTGAGCAAACGTAAGAACATTACTGGCCATGTATTCTAGGCAAAGCACAGAAAATATGGTACCGTCATAGGAACTACAGGCACCTTTGTAAACAGTAGGTTACAAATGCTTCAATCCTCAACTAGTATACTCCCACTTCTCTTCTATCGGTCAGGGTGAAATCACCTGTTTTTAAAACAGCTGTATCTTCCCATGCTTGAACTATTTTGCTACTTGAGGTGTGATCTTGAGGTAGAATAGCTTTCATTACTAAGTGCTCTTAAATTTGACTCGAAAGACATCATATGTGCAAGGATCTTGGTTCATAGTACATGACTTTCATGCTGGTACGTATTCATTGTGTAACAGTGGCCAAAACAGGCTTGCTATTTCTCACAGCTTGCTCATAACTAAACATGTTACCCTTGCGAACATTAAGCACGGGATGAAGCTGGCACACATGCAAGACAATTACCAACTACCCTCACTGGAGCTGTCACATATCTGACTCAAATTCAGTGGGCAGAGCCTGACAGAACAGCTCAAGCAAGTAGCTAGCAGGCTAGCTTGGCCAACACCACTCAAATGCACTGTTCGTCCATGAATGCATATTCTCACTACAATCCCTGAAGTTGATAACATTCCCTCTAGCTTTCGTTATCAGTGTCTACTTCTAACTCTTGTGCACGTGCTGAGAGCTGCTCCCAGAGTTCTGTGAGCACATGCTGGGTATTTATAATGGTACTTTTAACGCAAGAGTATGAGGCGTGGGCAACACAGTCTGGGGGCGACACCTGTGCAGTAATTCCTGGCCCAAAGAAGGTGCCAAACTTCGCTTCCCGTTCCAACCACTGCTCCTCTGTCATGCCATTCCGATTTACAAACTCTAAGATCCTGCATCATACCAGGGTCTGCAATACCAATCTTCATATGCAATGCATTCCTCCAAAAGGTGTTCCATAGGACAGGACAAGAAATACAGCTGCGAAACCACTCCTGGCACAGCGATGTTGCACAGCACTGCAACTCTTGTTATCCAGACGACACCCTAGTTGCCTGGTACAGTTTGTGCGTAATCTTGTACAATTAGGCGTTAGATTCGGTGCTGTTGACAAGGCAGGATTTCAATTTACATCCCAGTTGACAATATTTTCTGTTGTGATTGAGAGGAAGCTGCCATTCGTCAAGACTAAAGTGCCCTGATTCCAAACCCAGTGCTGCAATAACTCGTATCATATTTCTTCTGAACAAAAAAATTAAAATAATAAAAGAGATCGATTGAGGCAACCAACTTACTACCATTCTGCGTTAGCTGCAGCTGTTAATCTCTACGGTTTATTCTCTACTGTTGAACGCTACCAGGAACATTCTAACATATCTAGACCCCAGCGGAGTATAGGGGTACTTGATACAGATAATATACCTCGTACATCCAGTTCAGATTCACTGTGTCTGTAAATTAGATTTTCAATTCACCCACCTTCGACCATGTGTCTCAATAAGTTCTTCCCTCCTGCCTGTTCAGTCGCACTAACCAAACAACTGGCTCGATGAAGTGGCTATCTGCCCTGTCATTCAATTTAAGTGATCCCATCCAAGGAAAAAAACCCTAACTGCTAAATACGCTTTACAGAAAGAAACGCTTGCATGTCTGCGGTTTTCATGGTCATCACTGCACGTTGTGTTTACGCACCTTCCGGCACAGGCTTGCCTGTGAGTTATGGTCTAGCTTGTGTGACTATTTTGGATGGTTGAGTTGATAACTATGTAAAAGGCTGGGATTCGTCTGTACTCAGAAGGGAACGACTCACAATGCGTAGTTTCCGTCCACGACCTCCTCCCTTAGTCCCGTCAGCCGGGGGCACTGTCGCCGTGGCAGTCCCTTCGGCCTTCCAATCATAAAAATACGCTCAAGTGCTTCCTCTAGATGCTGCTCATCTCCGTACCTATAGATATGCTTGCTCATGGGTTCTAAGGGTATCAACCAACCATGTTAGCGCACGACCACTCTACCTTTTCATGATAAAAACAGACAACAGTGGTATCTATGTGGCATGGCTGTTTTATCTTCTGATTTTTGGCATCTTCACAGTGACTGCACCTTACGCAAGCTGATTCTTTAGAAGCAAGGTCATGTGCGGCAGGCAAGGAGGAAGCGATTAAACAGGGGCGAACATGGAAATCAAGGTTGACTACTCGATGACAATTAAATTTTGTTTGGACTAACTCCGCAAAGCGCACCTGAAGCGCGTGCAATCTTCGCGGACACGCTTGAGGTTATCCGTCATTTGAGTAGCCCTGAGTTCGAATGCAGCACGACTCGTAGTGCATGTGACAGGGTCTAGCTGAGCATACTTGAGAGCGAATCCTAGAAGCAGCATTGGGAATCCATAGATAAGGGCAACACCCGACAAAGACGAGCCGGGAAGCAATTGGAAGTAGGATCCAAATCCGAAAATCATTAGGCCTGTTCCTACGGGAGATAGAATGTCTCCAAATGATATCTTTGCCAACGAGAACCCATCATCTGGAATGATTTCTTCTCCTGTTGTTGCACGCACTTGCACTTCTCTACGTTTGCTTGCGCACAGCCCACTCGACAGGCCTATTCTTGGCCCCACGTTCGGTGCAGCACGCGAACATGGGCTGACAGAGCCAAAAACAATATTTGCCCCTTGTCTTGGAACCATTGGGAAGCCTCAAAGGATTCTTACGTAGATTATCAACTTCCGAAAAGAGTAAGCGGTGTACAGGCAACAAGAGGACAGTGGAAACAAGGTTTGTCAAAGTTCAAGCCTTCCCGCGGTTCAACTTGCGGGAGCTAGCGCGTACGACGTAGCTTCAAAATTTTCTTGTTTGCTTGGTCATTACAGGTACTGCCTTCTCTACCCGCGAATTTTATAATCATGCATTTGTTTACCGAATCCTGGATTTCGGTCGACACTACAGGCACGTGCCTTATAATTTCACTATTGTGTTCCATACCATGTACAGTTCCTGCATGCGGCTATCTCAAGACGATCAGCATTAAGTTACGTGTTTTGAAGACAGACTTATGGCTAGGTATCGTCTCCTGTTCACAGTCTATCTGACCTAGATGTGTGTTGTTGCAACTTACGAACGGTATCTGCAAACGGCAGAGCACAGTCTTATATGCAGAGTCGAATTTCCTTTATGCTGAAAATGTGGGTCTGGCGTGTTTCATCTCGCGCCACTACAACTTGTACACGAATGGACGCGCCATTGACTCTGGAGTATCGCAATGGTATACTTGCATTACATGTTAATCATACATCCCCTATTATTCTATCCGAGTCTTTGAAATCAGGGCTTGCTGTCTCGTCTAGTTTACAGCAGTAATTGAACATGGGGTTGAACTCTTTATCAGTTCTGACTGGTCTTAAGTTAAACGAGGGTCCACTTACGAATTTAAATCCATAGTTTGGCGGTTACGTCAGTCCCTGCGAAAACAGTACCTTGCCGGCCCCGCGCTTCCCATTTTAGGGGAAGGGATATCATATCAATATACGAGTAAAGCTGGCTCAAGGGAAAATTGAAAGTGATCACAGTAGTAATTGACGGAATTTCAGAGAGTTTTGAGCAGAGCAGGCAAGGTATCGAGGTCACTGGTGAGTTACAGAATTCTCAGTTAAATTCGGGCTTCGCGGAGGATCGCCAATAAATGGTACCAACCACCCCAGGCAAGCACCATGAATTACGCTATGGTGAGCTGGTACGACCAATGTTCTGGAAGGTTAATTTCCGCCACGGCGTTCAACGTACCAATCCCACAACATCAAGTTCACATAACGATTTACATGCCAGCTCAGTAGGGCCTGTTATAGTGGTTCCCTTCAATCTTGCTGGACCGAATAGGGTTGGAAGGACCAAAAACGAACATTCATGCCAGAGCTCACAGCCCCTTTCACATCCAGATATTCCTGTGCTCAGTGAAATCATGATAACATATTATAAGAGCGCATCACTTGGCACAAAGGTTCTGAATTCTCCATCTCCAGTAGCTTGTAAGTGTGAACGAGTGGTGTCAATCACCTTTGGACAATAGTGACATACACATAGCAACAAGCCAAAGAGCCTGACACATACCATGTGCCACAGCAACAAGTCGCCGTAGTTCAAACTGAACAATATTGTGAGATTCATAGCAACATATACTTCACACATGGCTAAAGTTACAATGGTACACTGCTGAGCAACTTTTGAACAGACAGTCACACTCAAGGTAATACGAGCTACCAGATGATGTGCACACAGGATATTGAGAATATCTCAAGCTGTTGAAAGTATGACCTGCAGCCACCTCTATGGCGCCCAGTTACCTTGATCAGTTATCTAATGTTCCAGGTGTTTCGCCAACAGGGCAATTGTCAGGTGATTCTAGAACCTTTGCTTGCCCCCTCTCGTCAGTGTCACCCCTTAAGTACGGTCTAGGAAATTCAACCCGTAAGATATCAAGAATCTCGGCAAGTTGCTTTCCTTGTGCCACAAGCTGTTCTTTGCGGGCATCTCTTTCCTCCATCCGACGAGTTGACACCTCCCTGAAATGTGAACATATCTTTGAGCAGCTCACATCAAGAGCTGAAACACCAGTTACTGTATCAACTTGGTTTGAATCCACGACAACATGGCATGGCAGCCCTGGTGAAGACACTACAGATAGTCCAGATTGCATCACATCTTCACTTTATTCCTATAATGCATATGTATGCCAACTGAATGCCGAGGGTACTCCTCCAGCGTTGAAGCCTTAGGCTATGATCAACTTGTACCAAAACAAAACGTCCAAGGAAATGGCTATTGGTGGAAAAACTGAGCATACATCACGAGAAGTCATCATCAAATACCTCCCGTCAAATGGAAAATCATGTAGCAGCCCATTCACTTGCATAGTGACGAGACATCCTATATGACAGCTTGGCCAATCACGATGGCAAAAAGAGAGGATATGTCATCCGATGTACCAACAATGCTCTCAAAAGACGTAAATTTGGTTCATTCTACACCTCTGAAAAGAACCTGACTCTGCAGATACAAGAAAGGATAAGAAGGAAACAGGCAGAAAAAGGTGAGGGCATACTTCTGTTCTCGCGTGCGAGGCCGCTTGAGTTTCCGAATCGCAGGTGCAGAATCCCATTTTGAGAAATGAAACTGATCTTCATTGAGCTGTACAATGAAGTTATATGTGACACCTTCTGCCTCATCTCGGGCCTTCATGGCCGAGTAGATCTTTTGCTGCACATTTAAAGATAATGTTCAACACCAGCAATAAAGTGTCAGTGTTGTTGTATGGTAAGAAAACTGTTCTGAGATTTAAAGCTTCAAGCTGTTTCAAGTTATTTTGCAGAGAAACCTGTACTGCGTATGAAAATTATTGAGTTAACAGTTAGCCTTTCTGCAGTGCGAAATGGTTTCCAAAAACACAGAACAACTCAAAAGTCAACTGCCAGAGCTATGGGCTAAACCAGTGCAGCATGTTTGTCTTGAATAAATGCAGTTTCTAGCATTAGTTTGCGGTGAAGGCGATCAAAGAGACAATGCAAGCGCACATGTTTGAATTGTTCCATTCTCTCTTTCCATTTTCCCAGCCCAAGAGACTCAAGCCCAGGCTTCAACTTTGAGTTGTACGCTGTGTAGCAGCATTCGCACAGCAAAAGCCCTAATTCGGGAGCAAACGGAATGCCGAAATTTCGATTAGGATCGGTTGCAATCTCGATACCATTACGTGGAGCAACGCCACGGTATACAGCCAGCGCCATGCCCACCATCTTCCTGATCTGGTTCATCAGGAAGCTCTGACCGTGAATTTCGATCTTCACCCAGCGCTTGCTATTTTGGCCTTCACCGAGCAAGTGCACCCCGCCACATCTAACACGCATCATCACGCTGCACAGACAACAGCATAGTACTCTTACATAAAAACCTAGCCGCTCCTAACGTTTCAGGGCAACGATATCTACGCCTGGATTCACCTGGAGAAACAAGACTCTGCAATACTTCCAAAAATGTTTTTCCGAAAAGTCAATAATTCAACAAGGGTATACAGCAGGAGAAAAACCACGCACCGTTGAGCTGACATCTGCTCTGCAAGAGCAGCTGGGGTGAAGTTATGGAAATTATGTACACCTTCGTATTCACTGAGAATGGCATCCAGCCTGCTGTAACACTCGTCATCAAAGGTGAACTTACTTCGAGTGGGAGGGGCATGTAGACTGTACCCCTCACGGAGGAGAATGGTGTCACCGCTGCGTGTCACCATCTCACGCAGCTCTTCTGCATGCGAAGCACATTCCAGTCTACAGGCCTCGGCAAAAGTGCAACCTCACAACGAGTGTTGAGTTCACGCACTGATTAAAGTACACATCCAAACCATGCCACCCCAGTTACATTCCCACAAGTGCCACATCGTTCTTACTGTAACCATATCTCAACAATTTCCAAGTATCGAGTCCGAGGTCTCCCCCATTCTAAGGGCTTGAAAGATCATGTAGATGAACAGAATGGCCAAACAGGCCCTGAAAGTGCGCCAACAGGCAGCCCCCCTGTCACTTTTGCACCACACATGCAGAAGATCGCACATATTCACTATTTTTAGACCTGTGCTCCCAGCTCTCGGGTTTCAGCCGATTAACAAGCAAGGCGAGCAAGTCAACTGTTTAATCTTCACAGCCGGATTCTAATCAGCAGACATGCACACTTGATAGTATGTTGGCATCCACTGATAGCTAATATTTTGGAAGGTCTGCTGATCACCAGCTAGAGGTTTGAATTGTGCCAACAGTATTGAGTGCAGCTGTAGTAAGAATGGGATTACTATGCATAGATTCCAAGTTTAATATGCACCCAACAGGAAAGCACTGATAAAAATGCACTGCGTCAAATACAGGTGCCAAGATATTCGAGATGATATGCCTGTTATCTGGGTACAAGTTCAGCATAACGCACGTCACTATTAAAGGATGCCATGCCAACCGTTTCTGTGACTCTTCATGAAGCTATCAGCAGCTGCAGAATGAATAACACCAGTGTCTGCGGAATGATCGGCTCGTAGTAACAGTTTCCTGTTCAGGGCCAAAGCAAGAGAAGCCACTGAATAGACAACTAGTATGTCAGCTGGCAACGACACACCACCATCAGGACGACGTGCATCGTTTGGTGTGACAGCAGCATCTACAGGAACAGACTCTGGCCGCCAACCTGGCCTGGTGGGGATCAGGTCAGGGTCGAACGCCCATTCTGGTAACCAGTACTCGTACCGGCGGCTGCTACAACATATCCTGGCGTCAAACCCAATGTCCACTTTCCTGAACACACAAAGAAACTCACAACTGTACGCAGACGTAAGGATTCAATCGTCACCCACACCAAATATAACTTGAAGCAGCCAAACTTGAGGGCTGCTAAAAGTAAGCAGGCTGTTTCAACAATGAGCACTTAACACTGGACAAGCCGGCCAGTGTGGTCTGGAGGAAGGAGATGGGAGACTGGAGCGCACTAAATTGGCTGGGCAAACGGTGGACTGGCGGCGCTAGACAGCTAAGGGGGAATCCCAATCTACTGCAGGGAAGCAGCTTTATACCAAAACAACGAAAACATCACCAATGTAACGGTTCTCGTCAATAGCATCACACACAAGATAATAATACAAGCGCTGTCTCCAAGTTTCTTTTCAACAGACGCACTTCTTGACATTCTTGTCAGTTTGTTTGGTTTTGAAATGTAATTATATTGAATTGAGCCTTAAGTCTGTCATGCCATGCAAGGAACTATGGGCTGAATTGTGCATATATGACGAGCTTGAACCCTCGTGCGAAATCTCACTGTAGTTGGTACTAGATACTCACTATAGTTAGTCTTCCTCTCTGCTGCTTACGTTCTGAACAGCCTAGCTTTGTTAGGCATATTTCTTGAGTTCAATTGGGTCGCTACACTGAATACTGAACACTGAGACAAACGTTGCACGCACCAGCGGTATTATCCACTCACACAATAGCAATTACGATATTCTTGGGAGACTATTTGCACCAGAGGCTTTGCTAGCCTACTTGTTTATCTAACTGGTGCTTCATTCCTGCCTTGCAGGCCTAAACAGGCTTTACAAGGTATCAGATATAGTGTTCTGAAGGTGTACCTTCCAGTACAGTGATGAGCCTTAGATTTGAAGTGAGACAATAAGCGAGTAATAGCAAGCATACTTGAAGCCATAGATCATGATTTGATCAGGGAGAAGTGTATTCATCCTTGATACAATGGATGGCTGATAGCACATGTTCAGTGATACCACCCCTCCAGCAGCAGACACGCCTTTGTCCGTTCTGGCGGCTCGATTCCACTTAGACTTTTTTAAATCTTCGGAAACGACTGCACTTTGAGTCTCTTCATCGCTGTTTTGACTCTGCCCTACAGTTGGTATTGCCCCTACCTGAACGAGAGCCTTATGCAATGCTCCCTCGATAGTTTTCACTCCGGGATTTGCTTGCATTCCCTAAACCGCAACAAGTTTGCAGATAAGGTACTTTATGACTACTAGTAAAGAATAGAAAAGACAAGGCTGCAAAGAACGAGGGAAAAGTTCAATTTTGTCCCATCAATTCTGAGTAATTGAAAATCGGACAAGAACAGATCTCTTAGAGGGCTTGGTGTAAATGAACCTCTAGGATGCTCTTGCAATCCTTGTAGGATGGTCTTAACTACAGGTATCGTTCGGCACTTGAAGCACGTACATGATATCCACTGCCATTGTACCCGAAAAACATAGCCATTCTTAAGTTTTTCCCTGTGTTTTCATCGTTTTCAGCCTCGTGGTACGCTTCGACTAGAATCTCGGGTTCTGGCTTGCGCTTTGCCTCACGTTCTTTGAGCTCATCCACTGCTTTACGTTTGGCCTCTTTGAACTCCGAAAGAATGCGTGTCGCGTTTTCTATATCATCTAGTGTTACATCTAAAATCTCCATCTCCTCTGAGTTGTTGGACCGTTGCCAAACAAAGATTCTATTAGAACAAGTTCACAACTACAACCTAACCCAATATCGAGCAGACCTAATGTAGTCACTCTGTCAAGTTTGTTGGATTGCTTAGTACCTTGTCACGCTAAGCTTCAGCATTCCCCTGTACCCCGCGGGGTGTCGTCAGGCAATCATGCATTTGATAGTCCCGTAACGTAGCAATGTCCATTGGTTACGAGAGGAATAAGGCAGTGCTTTCAAATGCCAGCTCCGAACTTAATTTTATATTCGCTGAAGGCAGACCTTACGCTTAGGAAAGGTCTGCCTTCCTCAAACCGATTTACGGAAGTACGCAAGCCGTGACGTCCGCTCTTTGCTTCATTACCTAGTGAAACTCTAAGCGGGCAAGGACAGGATTGTACAGGTAACCCCCCGCAGTGGAGATGGAAACCAAGAATTGCTTACAGACGTTCCTATATTAAGCGTAGTACAAACTCAGCTCTTCAGTCACGAAGTATCGATAGCTAGCCTTGAGCGCTTCATCCTCTAGTGACTCACCAACGTCAAGCAGACAGTCAGAAAACTGGATGTCTGGTAGCCTCTTGTCATTGATGACAAAGAATAACTGTGTTTATATATATTCACATGAGACACTGTTCAGAGGTTCAGCACTTCCCAGTTTGCTCAGTCTTTCGCTTTTCGTAACCCAAACATCAAAAGTCAGCTCGTAATCTCATATTTTGGTATCATCTAACAGATAATGTAAACAAGTGATGTTTATGGACGCTTCCTTCCCTGTAATTGATCGAATTCGAATGTGCGAAGATCAAGGCTGGAAGTCGCATATTCTACATAACATGATCATATCT
>JAULKQ010071780.1:0-18947 GCA_032356285.1 Smithsoniella earleae | reverse complement strand
TTGTAAATGTAAGAGTTGGAGAAGTCGGGGCCCTCGCTGAAGACGACGTTGTAGTGCATGTTGGGGGGACCTGCAAGTTGGGCAGAGTCAGAGGAGTACAGCTCAGAGACGGCGCCATCCATTGCTCGCTGATAGGGGTTTCGCAGGGGTGGACCTGTCCGCGGTGACACGTATCTGGGAGACGGTCGGCTGCCCCAGCTGGTGCCGGGTTGTGGGGGCTGGCTGGCGCCTGCAGCAGGGCGGGCGGAAGGCGGGTCGGACTGAGCCAGGCTGTAGCTCTCTGTTGGCTGCATGCGTGCGAAGTTGTCAGGGGAGGACCGGGGGACGTTGACTGGGGTGCTCAGGTCTGACAGCTGCGTTGCCTGGGACATGCTGGCGATGGAGCTCGGCCAGATGTTCTGGCTGGGCTGGGGCCTTGCGTGTGGTGGCAGGGGCAGCCGAGTCGGCGGGATGCTAACCAGGGAGGAGGGCTGCGTTGCACAGGGTACAGGGTTTGGGGGCAGCGGGCGCGGGGTTGCACTGACATCCGGGGGGATCAGCCTGGGGACGTGGGGTGGCCCGCTCCGCACGCTCTCCTGCTCGGACATGGGCGGCTCCTCTGTGATGGCTTTGTTGGCGATACGGGTGGGGTCAGCAGTGGGGTCGGTGTGGCAGTCTGGGGACAGGGTTCGGATGGAGAGCAGCGGGGCGGTAACTACCGGAATGTTCCGCTTCTGCTTCCCAGTCAAACTGCGCACGGTGGACGAGAAGCCGCGGCGAATTCGAGCTAGAAAGGTTATTGTGCGGCCCCGCCTTGCTCCTGGAGGACCCCTGTGGTCATCCCTCCAAACCACCATCTGCGGTGCAGTGGGTAGCTGGGCCCGATTCTGCTGCTCAATGAGGATCTTACAGATGATCTGCTTTATGGACTGTGTAGCCTTGCGTAGCTTGGTCTGCAAAATCACAGAGACTCCCCTCTTCAGGCTTTCTTGACGTACTAGTATATTTTCGTAACTCAACTTGGTGCTTTTCATACTTACACGGGAGTGCCTGTAGTTCGGAAACTTTTCAAATTGTACAATCAGCTACTTGACGAAGCCACTATGATAGATGAAAAGCTATATCTCGCCAGTATGTTGTAGTGGTACGTCTTCAGAGACCGAGTTCATGGTTGCCACAATATGGCTGCAAACGCGCTCCCGGGAAAGGTGGTAACGCGCGACTGGTTACCAGGAAAAACTTTTATTAGGTTCTTGTATTTTCGAGCTTTGCGATTTAAAGAGGTCACCGTGCGAAGGCCCGCTAGTAAGGATGGGTTAGTACCTGCTCGATTGGCCGCTTGAACATGACCAAAGGCCCCGGCGGACGCTTGAGATAGATCTGAACGTTGTTGTAAGCGTCATTCAGTACCTGGTGTAGCTGCTTGAAGTTCTTGGCTGTCGATGGCGGGAGCGAGGTTGTTTGAAGCTTCAACAAGGAAACTTTGACTGCTTTGATGTGCCTGCGGACAGCGAAAAAGGTTATACAGGCATGGTCGGATCAAGGTGAACATTTTTTAAATGCAACGGTGTGGACAATCCGTTTGGGCAATGATGAAAAGGTGGTTGGGCCGTGACCTTGCCATGGAAGTACGCCACGCTACTTGGGCGTTTGAGCGCGAAAAATGCCGCTTCTCGAATAATTTGTAATACCTCTTGCGTATGGAATAATATTCCTTGAGAACCTAAAATACGGATTTGGATAGTTAACACGCTCGGCCTTGGAGTTGTCAAAGCCCAGGGACGTCAAAACAATACTGCCATACTTCAGGCGACAACATTTTCGCTACGCTTTCGAGTTACTTCTTCTTCTTGCTGAGGGGTTCCCCCATGTCTCTTCTGGTTAGTCATCAACGTGCTCTGTGCTGTTGCAGAATCACAGCTGCCGTGTACGCCCAGATGGCTCGTGAGGTGTTACTCAATACTCAAAGTGACAATCTGAGCTGAATTGAAGAAACTTTAATCATTGTATTGTTCATCACGGCTTTCGGTGTACCTACACCTGTAGCTTATGCTTGTCGCCCACCAATGCGCAGCAGCAGTTGATCGCAAGCCTACGAAAGTACCTAAATCATTTGCGAGCGGGGAGACAGATAGCATTCTGTGCTGTTAAGGGACGTTTCGTGGGAATGCCACTGCCCTTTTCTTCAAGAGCAATGCTAATTGGCTCGCGGTAACAGGTGGGGGACTACATTACATAGTACCCTTCGTTCAAGATGAATGCACCGAGAGTAACCAATTTTATAAGAGCTTGAACAGGTAGGTACGGGTACCGTAGTAGTTACTTCAGTGTATGTAATCATGAAAGTTAAATTCAAACTAGGGTGTTTACGGACTGCCTGAAGTACTGAAGGTTTTCGTACAAGATTGCGACTCTTGATCAAAAACAGCCAAGCCAACTTCTGAAGATAGTGTTCAAACATGTGGCGCACTGTAGCATACTCAAAGGGTTAGCTGTCCGCAGCATGCCGTGCATCGGCAAGAAACTCAGAAGCGATTTTCCAGGAGGTGTTTACATTTCATACGTAAAACTCTACCAGCTAGTACCAATTGTTCAAGGAGAAGACGATTGAATAGTAGAGTAAAGTTGGGCGCAGTTTCCAAGACACATGGCAGCTATGCCTCCTGCGAGGTGTATACTTGCTTCTCGAGAGCCACAGATGGAGCAAAATATTTACAGATAAGCTGTGATAGTACTTGCCCCATTCGCTGATTGCTTCCTTCAATTACCCCGCCACATTGCGACATTGATTGCAAGAGCAGAGTTACCAACGAACCAGCGCGCAGTGAAACACAAAGTAGATTCCAAAAACCAAAAAGCCAGCAACAGATCTGGAAAATGCAGAACATTCAGAGATTCCCCGCTTGTTATCAAGAACACAGAATACGGAGTCAAACAGATGGAAGCTATCACGATGTGCACAGGAATGAATTCGCACTCGTAAAAATCAAGGTGGTGCGGGCTTCTGGCGGTGCTGGACATGTACAACGCCTCTATTGACGAAGCTAGCTCCGAGCAGTGGCTCAAGAGCACGACCGGCTCCATGGTCGCTTTGGCTGACAGCGTTAGCTTAGCGTTTAAACTCCTGCGCTATTCCGGGCCAAGAAACGACTGGTTTGGACACTATCACTACTGCATCTTAGTTATCTGAGCTATCCTGGCCAGGCAACTGCTGGCCTTCTGGCAGTTTGTCACCCGAATGAAAAACTGAAACTGCATCCCTGTACAACCAATCATGGAAAGAGGACGACCATACGCTCTCTGGTATCTGGAGTATACACCAAAGCAGCAGTGTGCTTCTGGTCCTCTGCAGTAAAGCAGAAGTTTTGGTTATCGGCTTGGACCAAGCGTATGCATATACGAGAAACACAGAACGTATATTATCACATCCCCTCGTTATCTCTTCACGGCAAGAACTGCTGTGCAGCCATCCGCCTGTATTGGCTGACACAGGGCAAAAAATACATTCTTGAAGAAAAATAAAATATATGGAAGGCGGATGCGGTACTTTTGGTGTGTAAGATGAGCAAGAACTCCGCGACATTCGTTCTCTGCGTCGCGAGGATTGCAAAGCGACAGCACAGCTACTACATCAAGTTTGAATTGTGCATGACTGCACTTAGCTACCCTGGTTCTGCCGTTCACCAGTACACGCCCCCACCCTTCCACTGAGTCGCATTCGTTCGGCATGGGCGCTCAATATTAACAAATTGCCCTCCCCTCTGAGATTTAGCGAGCTCTCATGTTGTTACAGCAACAATTACTCAGTAGATGCACCGTCAAAAGAAACACTAAGAGAGATACAACCTCCACAAAAGAGAACAATGGAAACAATATTATAACATATTCACGAGATAGATAACCCTCATGTACGACAACCCTTAGATGGAAGAGGTCAGATGTCCCCATGCATGTGACCTCCAAATACTCATACCCGATCTACCTGGGCATAAAATCTTCCATTTCCATCGCGTTCAAAGATTTAATCACCTGATAGAGCATTGTGGAGTTTAACACGAGAATTCTGCTTCAAGATGATGCGGGTTGGATCGCGAAGATATCTACACGATGAACCTGGTCCTAAAACACGATACTAATGTCCACTACAAACCCTGGTGATATGCCTTGAGCCAGAAAAAGGTGTGAATTTAGCTGAGACTCCAGGAGCTTTTTCAAACGTGAGTTCCGGATTTACCTCGAGGAGTCATCCAGGTCTACACATCATTCAAATTCATCATCATGGTACCCGTACTGTTTGCCTGGCAGTTTGCCAGAGCGTAATGTGGCAAGTAATGCATTCTCTCGGGAGTATCGAGAGGATAATCAATTAAAAGTGAGTCACCGCAGAGCACACAGTTGCAGATGCAAATAATGCTGCTTCAGATGGGAAGCTTATAGGTTCTGCTTTGCATTTATTAATTCATATGTAGAATGGTCGTTGTCTGAAATCCTCATGTGCATGCTTGAACATCGGACTTCCGCCCGTTACGCTGTGTTTTTAAAGGTTAGCTGATTCCTCGTGCTATTGCACATACGGTCTTCTCAGCTTACCAGCTGTGAACCATGTTCTCTTCAGACTTGAGAGAGCTGCGAGAGTTACATGCATGACTCACGTTACGCCTCCCCCTCCTGCAATGAAATACAAAAATTGCACAATGAAAGGACAGTCTAGATAATTTTATCTAAGGTTTCATGAAAGAAAACAGATTGGCTGCGTTTTTCGTTGAAGTTGTCTGGGAGACACTTTCTATGATCCGATTCGCTTCTTAATGTTCAAGCAAGTGCAAGATAACTGACGAAGCCTTGACACCAGCAGCAACACGCCACCATAAACAATACATTATCAGGTGGCTCTTCGTTCACTGCTGGTGTGTTTTGCTTTGTGTTGAGAGTCGTTTCAGACCTATACGGTGATCGAACACGTCTTGAAGCTCTGTGTATCAGGGATACAGCCCGAGGGCAGCATGTGATTCAAGCCAGTCCCCGCCAGCCATGCATGATGTGCAATGAACTTGAAAGTTATCTTCTACAGATGGCAAGTATACGCCCTAATCGTATATTGCTTCAACACCCCGCAAACGATTTCTTCGTCCAATGATCCTGCGTTTGAGCCACAAGCCCACCCTTTGCGAATTGTTGCACCTTTTACACAGCCAAGTTCCAACCACGGTGCGTACTCGAACGCAGGCAGTTTACAACAGTACGAGAGTACTACACCATGCAGCTGTGCACACACGATAAGAATGGGAAAACTGGAGGTTGTCCGTGGCATTCTGAGTGGTAATTTACCAATAGAATGATCAAATTTCGGGACTTCGTTCGATATCTTTGAGAGGATCGCCTGGATGTCATCAAAGTCAGATGCGACCTAATAAGTTCTGGAACAGAGCATTGTGAGTGGGGCAGATTATGCTGACACGTCAACCACAAGATTGCCAACTATTCCAACAGGTGGTTGCGCTTACTCAGGTAGCTTTCGTGTTCAAGGGCGTAGTTGTCTAATCACCATAGAGCAGGCTTGCATCTTTTTCGTCGATAGCCGTGTAAAGAGTATCGCTTTTCTCTTGAAAGCTTGGAGGACATTTAAAACAGCAGGAGAAAGTTTATTCTCTGCATAAGAGCACTGTCGTAAGCAAACCCTCGCACGGTTATTGCTCTCCAAACCGTGTCATGAGTTGCATTTCTCATTTTATATCCCCCGCTTTCCCTTTCCCCGCGCCCTGAGATTTTACAATGTAAAAAAAGCAAATGCTAGCATCATACCAGAGCAAATGCAGTTGACTCAACTGCGAAATTCTACTCATTTATCACAACATGCGCTCCGTGTTGGCAGCCACGCCATTTATTTCTTGCAAGTGTCCCAACATAGCGCTGAAACATGTACCTACTGCCCTTAATAAGAGAGACGCAAATCTCTGTATACATGAATTTCACAAACACTGCTTCTGACGTGTTCCCACCAGCGCACGCACATGCCGCAACTTCCCTACTGAACCTATCAGCTGGTGCCCCTAGCCTTCCATACTTCATAACGCTGCATGGAATAATCTACACCCCTCTTCTTTCATGCATTCTTGCTTGTTGTACTTCTCAGAGTGGCACCAGCGCAGATGCACCACTGAGACGTCCACATGAGGGATGCAATCGACGGTCATCACAAGCACATTGCCTCTGCTCTCGTGTCCTTCATTCCCTGGCTGGATGTTGTAGAGGTGAAGGTTGTGTGGTTCTAGCACTGTGTCGAGCCCTGCCTTCTGGCAGCGGCAACGCACCTGGTTTTGGATGAAGTTGTGGCAAGAGGTTTCCCATTGTGAAATTAAACATAATTGCCACCCTAAAATGTTTCTCCTCCCTTGAGACCCAAGGCTACATGGGACCTGCCACACACTTTACCCAGGGATTATCTGAGATTGCATCCAACAGTGGCCTTTTCATATTAAGGAGCTTCCTTAACTAGTGCGTGTCAAAATGATTGATTGCCATATTGAGTCGGATTTCACGTGCTCAGACAGTTGAGTGAATTGTCGATCCCTCTTTCATAGTGATGACCTATTCACGTCATTCCTAGACGCTAGTGCATTCCACCTCGTAGTCGATGTTCAGAACAGAAAGCACAAAACAGTGGCCATTGATTCACAGGTGCACATCAAGAACCCAGTACTCACCAAGAATGATTGCATTACAGTCCACATCTACCTTGGCATCTATGAACGAATTGAAAACAAGTATGGAGCAATGGCCTGTGCGATGTCATGCAATGGTCTATACATCCTTCCAAGGTCAAAACGAGCATCCAGTGGCAGCTGGCTGTGCGAAGATGCAGCAAGAATTCCAATTCTGAACCTGTACATGTGTAATCTCTGTGCTGTGTTACCAAACTGAATCATTAGCAGTCTGCTGCTCTGAGCCAGGTTGCTACGTCTTCACTGCTGCAACATTCCCACATGCACATGGACTACTACATCAAACAGTATCTTGTCCCAGCCCAAACACCGGACAGATTTTGCTCCCGACCACTGCAAACAGGTACAGCATCGGCAAATGACAAAACATTTAAAATTTAGATAATGTAATCGATCTGAGAAGTTTTCGACATTCGGTGCTGAGATATCAAGGTTAAAAGCAACACGCTAGACAGCTCAGGTCTACGTACAATGGGATAAGAAAATCCGCCAAAAGTCTGGCAATTACGTGTTGCAGTTTGAATGGTTTCGTGTCTTGGCAATCGTGTATATTCTTGTGTGATGTACTTTATTACCTCTGCACGTCATTGGGTGTCGTTCAAACAATCGAGAGAAGGGAGTTGGCAGCGTAGTCAAGTTGGGTTGGTCGGCTTGTGCTTTGCAACACTAGTTTGTGGCTTGTGCGCGTAATAAAGGTGCAAAACGTTTACTGCTCTTGTTTTTAGAAGTGTTAAAGCTCAAACCGCAAGCCTTTGTCACAAGTCTTTGTCTGAGAGCAAATTTTCAACGCAAGGGCTGTGCAGGTGGTTCAAAGTTAAAGAATGAATACAACTATGTCAAATATGTAACTCCTACTTAAACTGTCACTGTATGTAAACCCACAACTCTGGGAACCATCAGTTGTTGCAGGAGTTCAAAAACTATCCACCCAGCTGCTGCGGGCACAACTGTTAACATCATGAGTTTGTGCTGCATCGCCCAAAGTGGCCATTTTGATTATTTTTTGGATGAATTCACTCATAATGGTGCAGACCCAACTCCGAATTTAATGCTGTCTGGTTCCAGGATATGTTGGGTATTAGGGCTGGGGCGAGATATAGTCAGATACCAAAGATGTCATCAGTTATAGTCTTCCTTTTCCTGAGAGAGTATCAATCAAGCCCCTTCATATGTGTATGCCTTGTGGTCCTGTAATGCAAGCTCGGTGTGTTAGGGAAACTTTCATTCACACAGGCAAGTACTCCACTGGAGTAGTTGAAACATATCATACCTGATGTTGCTTGGACTGTAAGGCAGTTAGTTGAAATGGCACTTCAGTCCAGTCAGGCATGTGATACAAACCAAGATAGTTTGAGTGAGCCTAACTGGTTCATGTAAATAAGCAACAACACTGAACATACAATCCCAGTTAATTTCGGAATGTGCTTAAGCCCATAAGATTTCGAGTTTGACATCAGCATCATAGTGGGAACGTGCGACTCATTCTATGAACATCATTACAGCTCGCTTTGGGCTTACGGATTATACCTCGAGAGTCTATTTGACGAGCCTTCAAACACAAGAAAATTGATGATAAATACATGCAATTGCGCATGTGAAATGGATGAGCATGTTGGTGCGTTACAGTCGAGCATTGATAACTAGGAGGATTGATAACTACGAGAATTGATGTCGATAGCTAACAGTGAGAACTCTACCAGAGCAAGCGACACGAGCGAAGCACGGCATTCAAATGCGACTTTGATTGGTCGTAAGCATCAGCCTCGTTCTTTTTATTGTTCCTGTTTGATGCGGTGGTGTCCTTCAGCTTCGGTTTTCCCTCAGCGCTATCATTGGCGACCACAAACAAGCGTGGACAACGGCTGCAGTGCGCGTTCCTTGATTCAAAGAGGAGGATGGTCGATGATGATTTGCGTCCACTTAATCGGACTCGGATCTATCATGCCTAAATTGCCCAGGCCCGTTAACCGGACGGATTTTATCCCCATGCAATAGAACGCTTCCTCATAGGCAACCGAGTCATGAAATCACCTGAAGCGTTACCCATGGGTTAAATCTAGTAACTATGACTTGCTGAGCGTGTTGTGTGGCTATGGCGTGAAAATTAGGCTCGCAACGCTGTCGAGACAACGAGGCGGAAGCCAGCAAACCGGGCATAACAGCTTTATCTGAAATTTGTGGATGGACGCTGCCAAAACTTTATCATGCTCTTTAGACCTGCGCCCTCTCACCAGGTCATCCACACGAACCATTTTTATTTTAAAGTGTATTTTCGAAACTTTGATATCAAACTCGTTTTGAATTTGAGCGAGTTTAGCTGGGCGGTTAAGTGTTCGGGTATGACAGTGAATGTATTTTCTTTGCGATATGAAATTGAATTTCGGTTTTTGAGGTGCGCTGTGGCTGAATAACTCTAAAGCATTTTGAAGCAACACGGGCCCGGGTTGGTTCCCGCCAACCGGAACCAGCGGATGAATGACAGTGTAGATCCTCGGAGACGATGAAACAGTCAAAAGCGTACCTCGTTATTGACATCCACACTGTTGAATGGCATATATACGAGTGTTCATGAGTGGGAATACTGGGCTGCCTTTGAAGTTCGAAATTAAATTGCTCAGCTGCCGCGTGTGATCCAGTATTTTGTCATGATTCCATGCGACAAGCTAAAAAATCAACTTTTCGATAATCTTGAGCAGAATTTGCTTGAAATCCAAGGATGCAATGATGGAGAAATTCCACCTGTCCGACACCAGGGGCTGTCCGGTTGACGTGCCCGGGCGAGATGCATCCGCCAGTTGACTTCGAGACAGTGTCTTGATTGTGTAACGTTATACTAATTTTCTTCGCGGCCTATTTTGCCTCATACCGGTAGCTTGTCATGTTTCTGAAGTAACAGTACAGTATCTAAGTGGATAGATTGAGGTTGCGAGAAGTTGACGGTCGCAGAGCACCAACTTCACTTGCTGAATCTTTCCGACAAGCAATGCTTTCGACTTCGTCAAGTACTTGATATGAAAACTTAACGTCTCAAGGGAACTGGAAGGGTCCCCAAGCAAGGACAGTACTTGCAAGCACAACGGAACAGGAAGGGACACGGTTTCATTTTGGCACCACTGTGGGATTCTATCTACACCTGTGCCCCAAGCGGAGTGCCTGTCTTCATTTTGTAGTCATCATTTATGAGAAGGTTTTAAAACAAGATAGCCTGCTGATTAGAGGCCTCCTACCCCACCACTCCTTTACACTTTGGAAGAAAATGCAATCACGCCCAACGCAGGTGCTGTCTGTGTTTGCTGAATCCTTGGTTAAGCAGACATCTGCATGGACGTAGAATTATACATGTCTAGACCTGGTTTAAGGCGGCAGAAACGATGATTGGTTCACAGTTAAGAATTCTCGCGTTCAATACAATAGTTACGTGTTCATGCATGTGTCGCGGTGTCATCTGTACTATAGTATCACCAACATTACGTCGATTAGTGCGCAACAATCAGATGCATTTGCAGTTTGACGTGCGCCACAATCCACTTTGTACTCTGCTTTGGTATATGTGGGCGCTTTAATTTGCTTTATTTTGGGTCTGCACGGGACAAAAGGAAGCATGAGATTCTGATAATCGACTTTTTACTCCGCTCATATCACATGCACATAGCATGAGAAGGAAGTATGGTTTATAATGCGTAGAAGGGTGTTCTGATTCGCGCATGTGTATGTGTACTTGGGCGGGGAGGAAGCGCACGTGGAGTGCCAAATTTGCTTTTCAGGCGGGCCTGATCTAAGCTGACTCAACTCTGCATGTTGCTGACGAGACTTATCAAAAGACTTGCTAAACACAGTTATGATTTACCGCTGGCAAGAGAGTGGCAAACCACGGTACTCATAGCAGACAGAGTATGCCAGGGCATCAGGAACCATACTAGGGCTTGGGTGATCCCTCCCTGATACTCGTTGAAGCAGAGCATGGAACACTGACGTTCAAGCTCAGTTCCGCATGAATTAAACCAATGCCTTGACGTTACATTGGTAGTGTCCACTAGAACGTTATAGAAGTGTACTTATTGACTGCGTATCTAGTTCAGTTATCAAATCTTTCACTTTGTGCCAACTTGGCCTGACTTACGGCACATGATTCAAAACAGTAACTTCCCATTTCTTTCTGGAGCAAATACCTATTCTCAGGAGATGCAGCATGGTATTTCCTCCGTGAATCTTCGGGGCAGCTGGTTTGGGCCAATGTCTATGTAATTATACATGAAAACGCTGAAATCATGCATGGAGGAGACGTGCTTGAACTCGGAGGGCTGCATGATGTTCCCTGGTAGCTGTGAGGTAAAAATTGTTTGTCTTGCTGAACAAACCAGCCACAATCCGCAGGATACCACGACGGGGAGATTTCCTCTCGTCGTAGCTTCATCTCTGTGACACGCGAAATTCACTGCACGTGTGGGCCTACGCTTTGCGCTCGACGAGTCAACTTTTGAGTAGGTCTAGAAGAAATAGAAAAGGTGTTGCTTCAGACCAACAGTAGGTGCACAGATATGGCAGAGGCTATGCCGGAAAGCCGAGAAGAGCACGATTCCGAGTCAGCTCGACTGCTGGCTTTCGTTGATGGAGCTGAGGTTGAAGTTGACGGCATAGAATTGTTCGGGGATGGCTACGATGGTAGGTTATGTCTTGTTATTGTCTGTGTCCCCCCTTTGCAGGATGAATAGCAGATATGGTGATGCAAGCATAGCAACTATCAAGCTTTGTACTGTTGATACGATAGATGTAGTTTTTCTCTCTACTATAGTCAAGTGCTTGTCCAACTTCACCGGTGTCTTGAGATTCAAGCTTCGATGCACTAGTCGTTTCCACTTGCAACAGGCGCCCTTGAAATAGCGGAAGAGTGTAAACTATAATAAGTCTTCAACTTTTTGGCATCGGGAGCTGACCTGTAACTTTATCAGTGTGCAGCCGGACAGGTACCAATTAATCTTTCTGTTTGCAGGATCTTGGCATTCTGGAGTTATCATGAAATGCGAGCACACTTTAAACGGCATCTTTTATGACGTGCAGCTTCAAGAGCGCCTTTTGAATGGGGAGCACCAGGTCGCGCAATGGGTATCATCCAACTTCGTCAGGCCCCGGTCTTCGGCCAAGCCTATCCCTTTCGATCACTCTCTCGTACCAGGCATGATTGTTGAACACCAGTGCGATTTTAACTCGGAATCATACGCCGCGTTTTTCGTACTGGTGGTTTTGCAACGGCATGATGGTTTCACTTGCGGTGTTGGTACTTTTCAGGCTCCCTGAGGCGAGAACTTGCTGGTGGTTGGGATTCGTATTGACGCGAAAAAATGGACGAGCAGTCATCGCATACCCTGGGATAATTCAAGGGCCTCTGACAACTGCAAACCAATCACACTGCTTCAGATTCGCATACCATTGGAATCCCGCAACATACAAGTGGGGTTCACCATGGGGTAGTCGCTACGCTTCTGGTTTCCAGCCATGTTTAGATTTCAACTGGAAGAAGATGAATCGCAACCGGCACAAGAGTCCAAAACCGAAGCCAGAAATATTCGATCCCTTACAGAACCAAGGCTCTCCGAGCGAATCGGAAGTAATAAGTGTGGTCTCACATGAACGCAATTCGCGTGAATGTGATTTGGAACATGCCGAGGGTCATTTAGCGTCGAACGTGGAGCAAGAGATGGTGGCACACGACGGTGGGTTGGGCGGTAAGCACCAGGTTCCATCCTGTACTAGACCGCGTAATAGCGACTATGGTACCAGAGAATTCACAAACAGCACTCTTGAAACGTCTCACCTGCGTTATCAAGTGGCAGAACCGCCCATGAGCACAAGCCTTCACAACTACACGTCAGGTGGCAGCGTGCGTGGCCACAAGAAAGGTACGCTTCGGCAGCTATACTAACTTGGACAACTTTGGGAGGCGTACGGTTTCAGACTCTTTGTATGCAGGCCGCGCAGAGCGTATCAAGCATCCTACACCGGCTCCCTGCAATGTACAAGATCCGAGCACCGAAAAGGCATACCAACCGCCTTTTGCGGCTATTCCAAGGCTCAACTTAACGGGATCACAAGCCGGTACCATTCACAAGTCACCTCCCTTATTGAAGCGCACGTTAGATTGTGCCAACGGTGCTCATACAGACCGACAGCGTCAATCAGGCCAAGAGCCCGGAAGAGCTGATCCAAGTGGCGCTAGGGCTCCCCACGACGTAGTTCTACTGCACAATACGTTTGCTTCTCTCAATTCTCCACTGAACGACGTTCCCAGGGAGAAATTTGATCGGGGCTGCTTTGGCACAAGCCAAGAGAGTGGCCAAACTCAAGATTTTACCCTTTACCAAGACAATGCAATGCGGAAGCGTGGAAAGTGCGACAGTAGAAACGGCATTCACATGCCCAATGACCATGCGAACATTGACACCATCAGCGCCAAGCGTTGGAGATCATACCTGAAGAAAGCTATTCGCAGAGGAAGGCTAGAAGATGTTGGGGACTTATCAGCTGCAGCTCGAGATTGGATGCTCAAGGCTGCCTCTTCGAATTCGGGTCCTGTTTCTGCAAAGCAACTGAAGGGTGCAGCAAAGAATCTGGTGTGGCTCAAAGCAGCAACAGATTCAAAGGTGATGATGATTGAGGATAGAGTTTGTTGACAAAATATGTTGAGATGGCTCAGGCATTGGCAGGTTGTGTGGTAGAGTTTTGTTTGCAGCCTGACTGGAAATAATTTATGATCAGCTAAATTGTTGTTATTATGCACAAGCTTGTGCTCTGGAGTTTTGTGCCAATCTTCAGATTCAGATTACATGTTGTGGCTTGACAGACATTGAATCGCTAAATCGTCGCAAGGAACATTGACTGTAGTGCGGCTTTTGGTTTCATTCTGGTCATGGAGAGATGTGGTGGGGTTGGCTGATTCTTGTATGTCAGTGTCGGTGAATTGCTGGGTAGCGCATGCAACTGTGTCTGTAGTTCGGTCCCCCGTGGTGTCACCACGTTTTGTACTTCTGCTAGCCCATTTTATGGGAGACTCTTGGCGGCTGTTAGAGCACGCTGTAACACAAGCGTCGGGGGCTTCGTCGCCATCTTGGAGAATCCACTCCTCGACCCTCCGTTGGGGACCTTGTGTGGCGACGTTACTATCGCGGCAATGAACTTCGTAGTCGGCATCAAACCTTCCTTGACTTTTTCTGTTGAGGTTGTGCTTAGTTCTGAGACGGTTAGCCGCTGTGTCCGCCCCATCCACCACCGTATCGTTGCGACCTTTCTCCTTCGTCTGCAACCAGCGCGCAGGACGGTACTGATGCGGTAGGCTTCCATGTACATCACGCATATCACCGCAATGAATCAATCGCGTTGCACACAGAAATACAAGAGGGCATGTTCGACAAGCCCGCGGAAGATTCTGCAGACCTGGCGCGAATTCCGTCGTGACACAAATGCTTGAACCAATGGTTTCTGCACAGCGCAAATGCAACTGCCAGCCCTCCTGCCCAGTCACGATCCCAGATGCCGGTAGAATGATATGAAGAGTGCGACGTCGCCTCATACAATGTATGTACGGCGCTCAGATATCGCATACAATAACCCGCGCCGTAACGGTGGATCAATGGCTCTGTTTAGGCAACACTCGCATAAGCTGTGATAATTGTATGCATGATTATCACAGGTACGTACATGGCGAATGTCACTAACGCATCGGGATATGCGCGCGTCGTGAGCGCTAGCTTGATGTGGACTTTGCCTATTCAAATTTGAATTTACTTCGGCGGCCTGGATAGTAAAGATGTCCGAGCGTGGATGTGCGGGCGCTTCTCCGATCGAAAAGAGACTTGTTTCTTCGTACTTCGTTGGCGAGAAGAGATTTATTTCATTCAGGGGACATGTGAATGCACTGCGCACTGAATGGGTATGAAGGCTGCCGGCGAGCAGCTACCAAACCCGACGCAAACAAGCCAAACATGCGAACCATTCAAACTAAAAGCGCAGAAATAGTAACAAGAATGTCTTTGATAGGGCGGGCCTAGGTACTGAACGACGGAATCAGCTTTCTAGCAAAGAGTGAGTTAGCTTACCGCGTCGACACGCTTCCGCGGCGCTAGCGAAAAGCCACACGGAACCGTCGCACCGGAAGCCACCGCGGCGAAGCGTCTGCGCAGCTTGCGCCGGCTGCCTTTCACGTGCGCTGCCGAGAAATCGGGCACCACTCCGAGCGGCCGCGACGGGTACGGCGAGCTCGACAGTCTGGGCACGTGGTGCGCGCGAGCGCGGGTTCGGAGCTCGAGGTAGCGCTTGCGCGCCGCCGCGAGGAGGCGGCGTTCGTCGGGGCCGGGCACGTGCGGCGGCGGCGCGTGCGCGCGCTCCTGTGGTGCGATAACCGTCTTGTACATATCGGGAAGCCGCATGATGATGTCGTGCAGCCCCGCGGCCCTCGCCGCGGCGACGACGCGCAGTGACAGCCGCAGCGGATTCGCAGACACCGAGTCTGCGAGTTGCAATGATTGTCTGTGATGCCGTCGACTCGCGCGCGCCGTGAGCAATGCGGGACGATCCCGATACGTAAGCACATCGCACCGAACGAAATACAAAGTCAGTGCATCATAAGCACGTTTTTCTAGGGCACTCGAAGATCAATAGATTAAGAATTCTGGCCCAATGAGCACATGATTGCCGTCAAGCCATCGAATGCGCGGCGCCTCAGTGACGCACCTACCACTGCGACGCACTTTCGCGTGTTGTGCTGAGTAACACGAAAGCCCGCGTATAAAAGACGATCCCGACTATTCAACGCGGTGTGTATGGTTGTGCTGTTTTATGTCATAGAAGCTGGCTCGTAGAGTGTTTGAACTTGTGCAATTGTAACTTCTTCACAGGATAGGCGTTGTTTGGGACACCCCTGTGAATTTCAAATTTCATATTCCAAGCGCTCAACGAGCCATCCTCTATCACACAAATGAAAAAGAAGTGAGGGGTCCCTGTTATGTGAAAGAGCGCAAAAGTGCGCCGCAACGGAAAGGGTCCAGGAGCTGCACAAGGAACGACAAATATGAACCGGCGTTTCAAACGCGGGGATGCACAACTCAGCCGAAAGTGTCTATTTCGTACCATACCCAAAAACAGCAGGCTCCGAATGGAGCCAAAACAAAGACGCGGGCGCCTCGCAGGAGCGCAACAGGGGTGCGTCCGCACTTGGCGTCGTGCCGATCAAAATGAAGAACTCGGTACAATTTTGTGCTTGGACCGCACCCAACAATGAACCTAGGAACTGCTCTATCATTTCGTGAAATCAAACAAGAGCGGGGAAGTAAATTGTAAACACGAGGTGCGCAAAATGATGCTTCACCCCCACAGCGTTATTGGCATGTATGATGAAACTACAGTCATTTCACTCTTAACTCATACCCCTGATTTCAGCGGTCTGCGGCTGAGTTATAGAGAAGCCGAGTTGTCGAGTTATAACTTTGGATGTGTTAATTGACAGAACGTTGAAAGAGCGAGGTATATATGCAGTATCGATTATCAAGCATGTCGATTGAGTTACATTTATCTACTTTCAATATTAATAACGCTAGTGAGTTCTATTGTGGTAAATCTACCCACCCGAGATCGTGAACTGTGTCACACGCTTCTCCTCATTGCTTCAGAACGTCACCTCTAAATCTACCAATGTTCTGTGACATGTACTCTTGGAACTGTTCTCTGAGCTTGCTTTCTGAACGTTTCAACCCGTTGACTGTGCTACGTTTTCGCGGCTCCACCGTATTCAACAACCTGGCCCTAGAACCATGCGGCAAATCCCCAAAAGCGCCCGCGTCTGGGGACACTTAGTTGCTCACGACGCGTATTCCGATGCTTATCGGACACTATTGTCGCACATGTACCTGTGATAATCTCGTATTATCACAGAACCGTTCACATGCTTAGCTAGCTCAATTGCAAGCTCTTCATCAGTCAATGTTTCATCTCTTTTCGCTAAATCTAGAAGCCACACTTTCTCGGAGAGTTTGAAAGTGTAGCTTTGCTGCCTTTTGTTGTCAGTCGAGGTCATTTCCGAAGCGCTTGAAGAGCAAAAAAAGAATTACTGCGTGGGGAGAAAGCGTGTTTAAGTTAAACTTGGCAAGTCTAATGATTCCACGACAAAAAGTTTTGCTCTTTAATCTTTCTCAGAAAACAGTATGCTTACTACAGTAGCAGTGAGTGCTTGACCGTGCCGAGTTATGGTGTGACGAGTAATCACGAGACTGAGTTATCGTGAAATTTTATGTATGAGTAACGTGAGTGGAAGTTTTGGGTGTGTGAGTTATCGTGAAACCAAGTTATCGAAGGCCGAGTTAAAGTGAACTGACTAGTAGTTAGGGTATGTAAAGAGAATAAAAAAACCAGTAGCTCAAACTATTCCCAGATAGTAGGAAACAGCCAGCACCCTGTGAACCCTGCGATGCTGCCTGCCTTACAATGGAGAAATACCTTACATGAACAGTCGCTCCCTGTAACCATCCACATATTTCAGTATCTCCTCTCAGTACCTATTTAGATTTTACTGTCCTTATCGCTTACGAAAAAAGCTCTTGGATCATGTGCCACCCTTGTTGGCAACAAACTGTTATGATGTGCTGAACGTGTAATGAGTACCACTGTTTGATGGCATGCTGTTGTCAGCCTGTACTGGTTCTTTTCCGTGAATGTGGTGATTGTTGCAGTAGCTACAATAGTAAGTCCTGGATAGTACAGATTTACCAGGCCTCTTGTGGCCCCTTGTAGCACTTCCTTACCAGATGCTTCCACCCAAAATACACCCCAAAAAATAACCTGATGTATTTGAGCCAATTTAGCTACATCCGGGTAGGAGGTCACCCCCTCATTATACTCGAGTGCTTAAAAAGGGCTTCACAGTAGGTCAGGCCCCAGGCAGTGGACCTGTTAAGATATAAGAGGACTTTTCCTGGTAAATTGTAGGTAGAAATACGAAGTATGTGGTCACCGTACAAAAATGTGAATAGCCAAAGATCAGTAGTCTGAACCCTGACTGAAACCTGGATTTTATTCCTGAGGCTGTTACGACCTGTGAGTAATCCCAATTATATTAGCCAAATGGCCATATCCCGGTAAGGGCATTACCTCATGATAAGACCTAATTAATAAGACATCGAGAGCAGATCAGAAGTCTCTGCATGAATGGTTACTGGGGGACATGGCAATAGGCCAAGTCCCGGGCCGTGGATTCGGGTATGAGTCGGCTCCTATTTATAGGAGTACCACGGGGGTAGTCAGGGTTCGGACTACTGAACTTCCGCTATTCGGGTTTCACTACGGTTACCTCTCTCTTTTGATTACTTCTACTATCACGAAGAACCCGCATACTATCGTAAAAGGAAGAGAACAAACACAGCACCGCACTGCTGTCCAGGTGACAAGCAAAAGACATGGTTGAGTGGAAAAAGATAGTTCATAGAAATTGTACGTAACGTATATACAAGCGAGAGCCCTGACACGTATCAGGATTATCCTTTGCAAGCCAAGTGCAAACTGGCGCACATATTCAAAGCTCATTAACAACAAATGCATAGCACGGATGCACGTGGCATGACACCATAGAGACATTATATACATTGATTTTTTCATAACTGCAACAAAATGCGTGCCGACTCTGATGCTGTTCCTGCTCACTTGTTGCACCAAATCCTCCATTGCATGTACCCAACCTACCCAAAGCTTAGTTCACTTTCCATTCAACAAGTCTGGCACCCGCTTTGATCTCAAGAAGCCCCACTTCTCACTTAATCTTTGGAAAGCCTATTCAGTTCATGCTAGAATGATCTCATCGAATGTTTGGGAAAGCTGGTTCCCTGGGAAAAAGAGCTCTCTCTATTCGTACTGACGCAGAAATTTAGTCGCGTAAGCGATCTATATACCTCTCATTTCGGAAGGCAGGTCTTGTGGTCAGACATGAGTAACTTCGAAAAATACTTGAACTACGTCTTCTTAATAACTTGGCCATTGCGTACGACGTTTTTTTCTCCCCACAGCAAGCAGATGTCGGGTTCATTCAGATCTGAACTTGGGGCAAGTTTGAATTCATGCACTGTACGCAATTCCATTCTCGTAGAAGAAATACAGAGTCACACATGTCTGAATAAGGAATACAAAGAGTTTGCTTTCGTCTACCATGTTGCGTGGTCGGGGATAACCGATCAGCGACTTGGTTGGAATGGGCAGAAGAGCAGCCTGTCC
>JAULKQ010071758.1:0-18964 GCA_032356285.1 Smithsoniella earleae | reverse complement strand
CGAATTATAGTGTGACGAGTAATCGCGAGACTGAGTTATCGTGAAACTTTATATGAATAACGTGGGTGAAACTTTTGGGTGTGTGAGTTATCGTGAAACTGAGTTATCGTAGGCTGAGTTAAAGTGAACTGACTGTATTCATTCATGAGTGCATGTTCCACCCAAAAAGATGGTTTTTCTGCTACTGGACACCCCATTTTTCCTCCCAGAAACTCCGGTAAATTCTGAGAACCATGTATGACTGTGTGCTTACCAATGGTCGACAAGTATAGGCCACAGCTACCACGAGTAGCTGTACCCTCCCACCCTCCCAGTGAGTTATGGTTTTAATAGCCTGTTGGAGGCAAAGGTTGTTCTTGTGCCTCTTAAGCAAATGCTGGTGGCGCACACCGACCGTCCATCCGTTCTGAGGTTATGGGCAGCAATAAGCCTGCTCACAAGCTGTGTGTAGGTACCGTACTCAAACAACTGTCGGATTGGGCATATATCGGACAAATCTAACGGAAAGTCTGTCACAGATCTCGCGAATTCAGTCGTATACATCAAAAAGAAGCTCTTTTGATCTTGCGCTTCCATGTTAAGTTATAGGCGGCCACGGGTCCCGTGCCTGTTGCTAGTTCAGATATTTGTTTCTTTCAGCCAAACCAGTGCTGCTGCAAACAGAGCACTTTTACTGGTGTGTCGATACTGGGGCTCACCCCTAGGTGCAGGAGAACAGCTTATGACCTTCCAAGCCCTTAGCGACCTTTTGAAATCGAATTATGGCATAAATAGTAGCTGAAGCTCCCTGAATGATGCCGTGAGGGCATCAAGTCGGGAGTGTGCGAGGTTTAAGGCGGGAGCAAGCCAATAAAGAGAAAAGGACCACTGGGCTAGCGAATAAATTTCATCGAGAGATATCTAGCCGTAATGATACAGCGGAGATACCTCCTGGGCCACCAGAAATAAGAGGGGCTGACGGGGCTTCCACAAGGCAAGGGACGACTTCCAGCCCACCGAAAAAAAGGTAGAAAGCGCACGAAAATTAACAAGTGTACTCAAGATGCTATAGGTGATGTTTCCACTACTTGTTTGGAGCGTAGGAGTCAGTGGAAAAGGAATTTGACAAGCGCGAGAATCAGCATGCTTAAACAAGAAGAGATTACCGCTGATCATGTATACGCTGACTTGAGTGTACCTATCTTGTAGCAGTTAATTTCATCATTTACTACAAAGTGGGTCCGATTAATGGTAAAACAAGTGAACCAGACCATTGAACGTCTCTCCGACAATCCGACAATCACCACCCTCCGAGAGTGAACCATGGGGAACCATACAGCTTTATTTTGTTATATCCTAAAGTATCAATAACACCCGGTACTATGATCTAGCATGGCTGTCCGATCCCTGGAACACCGCCTTGCCTATTGATTCAGTGTAGATGGGCGACGAGTAGAAATCTATCAGAGTCAAAGGTACAGGTATAATGTTTGTTTCTCGGTACGAAAAGCTCGCCGCGTTCACAGTTCACACGGTAAGAATCGGCGTATCCGATAATTGTTTGAGTACGGTAGATTAGGACCGCCGGCAGAGAAGTTGATTCGTGACTTGGCGGAATGTGCGAGTGCCAGCAGGAATGTTGACAAGGAGATAAGTTTGTTGTTGATTAGGGTCAATGCCCTTGTATTCTGGCGATTTTTCGGATCTTTAGGATCGGCCATGGATTTCAGCAAGGAGCACAATGTCCGGCTTGTGACTAGACGTGCATAAAGTTTCGATTGAGTGAACTGCATGTGTGCTGGTTTGATGCCTGATATCGCTCTAATTGCATCTGTAACTAAACGGTACTGAAACCCGCTGCAAGTGGTAGTCGAGCATTTCATATAAGGGTGACAACACCCCACGCCTCTTGTTTAATCGGCTTGAAGTCTGATGATAATCTATTTAAAGATCTGCAAATGAGAAACCCCTTGTCATTAAACCATCACTCGACGAACATCTGCATAACTCGAGCTTAAGCTTTCCATATCATACCTTGGTAGTGTAAGCGCTGACTATAAAACGCGGTACTCAGGATCGATACAAGCATGCCCTGACCACATACATACACTGCAACCTCGTCTGTAGAAATGCTTGACTGCCCCAACAGTTACGAAGGTTTGGCGTGGCTTAGTGAGTCGAGTGCAACTGACACAATCAACTGAGATCCGTTGAATCGCATTGTGTTCACCTGGACCACTCTGAACGTGACTTTCAGGCTGTCGTTCATGTTACATCAGATGCCGCACAGTTAGGGTGGCAAACGGCAAGTCATTGTACCTCGCGGAACATACCCATCAGGGTATGCAAGAGCGTCAATAATGGCGCTGTATTGAGGCGTACAAGTATCACAACTCATAGCGTGCATTCGTTTGCAATTGTACCTGCGTACGAATCTGCATGCTGCGCGTTTTGGGAGACGACTTTTCGGAGTCAACTGTGGAGTCTTACAATCTCGGTGGGCTTCGGTGCTTCCTGTTCTTCTGGGGGTCCCTGGAGAACCGAAATGTTCATGAAATGCAGGTTCATTCAAGCTGGTTTAAGGATTTTGGTGCTTCTAGCATCTCTAGTAGCGGAATACAGTGTATCTGAGACATTGTGCCGATCTGATGACTCCAGGCCACATCACCGCTAGCAAAAGACTCTAGATAATGTTGGTCTAATGCTCATGCTAATTTTATATCGTCTGTCTGATTAAAAACTCGACTGTTCAGCCTCTTTTCTTGCGGAATGTGACGATAAATTACTCGTGTTGGCTCCATCCCCATCACAGACCGCTCGAACCCAGTCACGAGTGTTGGGAGGGCTGGCTGCCTAATGGACCCATACAAACTGATACGAGTGTTTTTGTGGCTTTTAATAAAGTTGACACAAAATCGCGGTGTTAACATCATTGTACATGTTAGAAGCAGTTTCATCTTCAATCATTTGCACTGCAAAAGCTGGGTGAACACTCAACGAAACCACGAATCGTAATACCACAAAGATGATGTCCAGACCTTACACTCCCCAAACTGGGCGTTCCCCAACGGGCCTCGTCATAGAATGTATCGATTTCAGAATCTGATGTGTCCTACCGAGCGGGAGCTGACCGTAGATCCGAGATACTTGTTGATATATATACAGGCCTGTACAGTAACCTGTGGTAAATACAGAATTTAGCGTCAAGTTTCGCTTGCTGCCACTGTTGTAAATCTTAAATTGTGTGACTGAGAGAATTTCCTTGTTGCTCTCCTGGCTGATACCGTTGACTTCACTACGGGAGCAAAAATTAGTTCATAAGTGATCCTAACCACTGCTGGAGTCAAGAAGGCTCGGGGTGTAAAATATTGAGTGCTGTCACATTAGAAAATTGTTCCACACCCATTCATGCATTGCCCTATCTCAATTGTAAAACCCTTGTAACTATGGCTATGGTTTCATTAGCTTTAGCTGAGTTGATGCCTGATTAATGTTGATTGCTTTGACAGCGGGAAACCGCTTGCGGTGCAGTTACTTGTTGCAACATTGACCGCAGCTCAGGCGTTTGTACGTTTAGACAATGCGACATCCAGCTTGCTTAAGCCCCTGGGAAGATATGTAATATGCTATATACTGTTGTTAGTTCCGGAATGGTGCAAGATGAGAGTTTCGTGAGTCCACGGGGCTCCAATAGCAAGTACAGAGCTCGATTTTCTGGCAAGGTACACTACTGAACCCCAGACTGCAATTGAGCACTACGAACAGTGCATGAATATTTTTTTCGATGCAAGTCATCTCTGCATGCTTAGTAGCGCGTTAGAGCAACCGCGCTCGGGATGAACACTCCAGCCACCGTTCTCCACGACACAGCGCGCACCCGAAAACCGGGAGGTTCGCGCGCTTGCGCATTCCAAGAGATACATCGCACTTGATCTGAAGCTGCAGGTATATATACCACATGTAGACAGGTCGAGCATTAGTTTCTCCTAAGATTCTGTTGCATAGTTGTTGAGAGTGATGTCACTAAATAGTACACGATACAACCGACAACGAAAAATATTTAGACAATTAAACACGGATGGGTTTGGCGCATTTCCAACAAATCTCTGTGCCCTGAGTCGGTTGAAATTGTCTACATTCTCTGATGGCGATACCGGTATGAACACATCCAATACAGTGCTTTGAGCTTCACAATCATTTTCGTAATGTCGGTTGTAAAGTTTACATCGTTACTGTTTGCATAATCATTCTACACGTCGTTATAAATTGCATAATTATTGTTTGCATAGGTAATGTTTGCATCGAAATACGCATCGAACGGGGGAACTGCAGCACATTGTGACGTTCACACTTAGACCGCTTTCACATGGTTTCGCAGGTATATTGACAAACTATGATCACAAGAACAAAATATTCGGCCGCGTGACAGCGCCAAATACTGAGAGCGAAGCTGAGCCGAGTTCGTCTGGGCGAGGAGCGGTAGCTGCGACTGCAGCTGTTCTTGGCGTACTGGGAACAGCTGCTGTGGCAATCTGTCACAGAAGAAGCACAGAAAGTTGTTTCCATGGCCCCTCTGTTTCTGAGAGATCCAGGTCTTGTCTTGTGACGTTACCTGTAATTTGAACAGTTTAAACAAGCACACGAATCAGGCAGCAACTCTCTAGATCTGTATGAAGGCTTTCACTAGCACCACACCATTGTACATTTCTACACAGTCATCGAAGGTGAACTATACGAATTGTGCAGGTCCAGAGTCCCAGGGAATCCTTGCCGTGGAGGTGCTTGTCCAACGGCACAAGCACAAAGGCTGCGGCAAAAAGCTGTGACCAGCAAATTCTGCGGCAAAACACTCGTCTCATCGGCACGAGGGAGCACAAGTCAGGGACGAGCGACGCCTACGCTTGACCTTCGCATGGATGAATCGACACAGGTGGCCGATACGAAAAGCTAACCACAGGCGCTGCGGATGTGCACGAAACGGGTATGAAATCGTGTTGAAATTTAAATGGATTCCATTCTGTTTTCCTTTGGATTCGCTTGCAACCGTAGGAATGCGCTGTCACCTTGCATCCATGCGATCGCTGTTTTCATTATCAGTGTGCTACATCAATGTAACAAGACAAGAATACTTGGGATAAGTCAGTGTAATGCGTTGCTCATTGAATCCCATTTTCTTCCATAGACCTGAGGTAGCCTGAATCGCTCCTCTAGCTTGGATATCGATACACCTCAGAAAGTGAACTGTCACTTGTAGTATATAACTGCGTTGATTTCTATACTATGAATACATTTCCCTTGCATAGGTGGACACTTTGCTCTCTCGAAATCTTTTTCGCATAAACACTGAAAAAATAGCTGTAGCAAGCATCAAGAGTATATACAATGTAGTGACTTCAGTGACATGTTGCTAGACTCTTAGACCTCCGTAGTAGATTTAAAAATTAGAAAACATCCGCAAAAACAACATGAACAATTATCATTGACGTGTAATCCTGGGTGCAAGTTCAGCATCAAACAGGCTGGTCAATTGGACTGCATTGCAGACTTTGATCAATCTGTACCGCTTGTTCTGTGTTTTACAACAACAAACCTTTGAGCCTATATGCTGGTCCAAAGCTTTGCCTTTCATGAACAAGAGATTTGTACCGAAGGGAGCAGGTAGTCAAGTCTGTGCATTATAATTATTATGAAAAGTTACCTTGTGATCTTCAATGTGAGATGGAGGAGGCTTGTGGGAACACTTGACATGGCTCCTAAGGGAGTCCCAGCAGTCGCTGATGATGATGGTCTTCACGATCACATGCAGGCAGAGACTCACCCATCTTTGGTGTGATTCTCAGCAAGCAAATGCACGATCAACACCCTTCCGAGAGTCATTCCATGTCCACTACCCCAGGGGAGTAGTCACCACCCCCAAACTCACCCCAGGCAGCACCGTACGTGCCTGCTCCCAGTGAGCAATACCCAGCCGTGGGTTACAATGAATCACAGAGTCACCGCCAGCCATGTACCCGCAGTGGTACATCCACCCATCCCCCTACCTTGATGCTGATGCTGGCTGCTCCCCAGACCAATAACCAAACCATCTGTAGCAACCCCACTACAATGATGAAGAATGGCAGGGCAGCACAGATGACTTTTGATCTAGAACCTCCAGACTACCACTTATAAAAAGGGAAATGCAACTCCTGTGAGTGATGGTCGCATGGAGAGTAAATCAAAATCGAGGGACTGAGTTGTTGTTGAGAGTGCATCCAAGGTTACACAAGAGTACACTACTTAACCGACATAGTAAGATCTTCAGACAATTAAGTCCGGAAGGGTTTGGTGCTTTAACAACACATGTTGTTGTGGATCTACGTCATTTATGACTCCCGGCCTTCTAGTCATTGCGATTGCAGTCTACATTTGTGATGTACGTGATTGACGCTTTTGTAAACCACTGTTGAGTACCTCTGTTGGCGACTACCTTTGTGCTCCATACAAACTTGGAGTCTTATCGCGAGTATCATAATGTTCAGACCTTTTGCCATTCATCACACTGGGGATGAGAGGCAACGGCAAGCCATTGATATGATAATAAAAAACGTCTACACTGACCCCCTCACTATTGTTTGAACCACAACACAATGTTTCGGATGCTGGTAGTACGAGGACCATTCAACAGTATACCATTCATGCAAAACGCACGGTCTTCAGACAGTTAAATCTGTTAGGATTGATGCTTTTCTAAAAAATATTGTGCAATTTACCTTCAGGTTTGTATGCATGCCCCTTGGTGGGTTCTGGGATTTCGAACAAAAGTCAACACATCGCCAGCTGAGTTTTTTACTCGCCTTCCGTTCAGGTAGGTAACATACCAAGGAAGGTACAATGGTTTCAACCTTATAAGTCAAGTAATCTAAGTAAAGTAACTTGTTTCCTTTGATTTCGTGGTTACTGAAGGAGTGCCCAATTTCCCCACCACATCTTCTCCCTGAATATTCCACTAGGGTTATTCTGTTCTTTGAAATAACCTGATGCTCACCTTACAATGCTGCCAACTCTTGGGAATGGTTAAGTGTCGCTATATGCATGATGCAATGAAGGAAAACATCCGAGCAGCCCTCCATGCAGGCTGCTCCAGCGGCGGCCACTACACACGTCTCAAGACTCCCGAACATTGGTATGGCTTACACCTTTCCTCTATGAACCGATGTGATCTCTAATGGTGCTCACACCTCAGGTACTGCAGCAGAACTGATGGCAAGAGACAAGGAATAGAAGTATCACAGCCCCCAACCTGCCCCGGGCCCACACATTTCAAGCAACTGTGCTCGAGGTGTTTGGCAGAGCCACCAAAAGAATCGATGAGTATCTGTAACCCGCTGCAAGTGGAAGTTGTACTTGCTAGCCATGAACTCCACCTTACCATGTATTGCCTTACTGTACATGTATCCATGGCTTCCATTAGATCTGTTTAACATCCTCGTTGTTCATACTTCATTCTCCCCTGGTCTATCGCTGTGATCACAAATTAAAAGGAAGCAACGTTTCGTAATGCTAGTGCAGATTTCATGTAGAATTTCTTGTGTTTAGATAAGCATGAAATCCATCAGATTTTCTTGTCTGAAGTCCGCGTGTCCTGCAAAAATTGTGGACTGATGAGTGGGTCTCCCACTTTCAGCAATACCATAGAACTATCTCAGCTAGCGATATAAATCTATATAAATAAACTCGCATGTTAAATCCCCTCGCTTTCAGTTTTGCATGGCTGTGGGCCTATCAAAAGAGACAGAAACGTGGTTTGGTTTTGACCCTGCAACATTCAACTAGGAGACCAAGAGCACTGTGCTGGTTACATGGAAGTTGAGTAACGCTGTTGAATTGTTTGCTTGGGGGCTGCGTGCAACTCCTCTTGAACAGCCTGGTCCCACACACCACTTGAGTAAAGCCACATGTACTGTTGTGTGAGAAATGAGAAACCATGCGTGATGACCAACTTGGTTCTGTTCTGAACTCCAGATACAATCATGTGGACTAGGTTTGCAGTCTGAATTGAGCCAGGTAGACTAGTGTGCAGTAGAATGTGAGCAAGGCAATGCAGAATCTCAGGTAACAGATGTTCGCAAGCTTTACAGAAAGAGTTAAATTATTATTTGGGTCAAATTATAACGACGCCACTGTACCAGAAGTGCTCGATACAATTCTGCAGTTAAAGTCCGTTGATGAATCTAAAAAGAGGGTAGAGATCATTGACAGGAAGAATTACAGATCAAAGTATTCGAGAACTGAAGTCGACTTATCCACTTTGCATCACTCCTAAGCAGTAAGGCCTGATATAGTTTCTTCGAATAAGGACAAAATACGGTACTCATGTGTTGATGCGGGTTGATGGTGTAATTGAGCAAACATTTCATCCTTGTGTAAGATACATCAAGTGAATCTTCTGTTTGTCCAAGTTCTCTGGGAGTCCACTGAGAACATTGAGTTCTTCACAATTTGGACTTGGGTTTCCAGAAATCGAGCACTGCAAGGTGAAACAAGGCAGCCAAGAAAGCGTATTTCCCAGCGACTTCGTGTTTGTTACTATCTCCAGAAACCCGTTCTCGCGAGCTTGTCCCTACATGTGTATCTCACATCACGCTGGCTGCACCACCCTGTAAATGGTAACCCTTGTGGTCCAGAATTTCCGACCTCGTGTCAATGTAGTATCACAGCGAACCTTTCAGTAATAAGCTAGACACGAGTCTACAGCATGGGAAACCCACGAGTTCTGAAAACCTGGATCTGACTCAGTCAGGCTTCACAGCGATCCAATATCGTGGCTCGCGACCACTAGTGCTCGTGAAAAAGTAACTAGTTATGCAGCCAGAAAACAATTACCAGACTTAAAATGGCGCCGGATCCATAGCCCTAGCTGAGGCTTGGGCCCGCTGGGAAATCTTGACAGCTCAGGATGACTGTACCCGGGTCTCAACTAATTTCTATCCAGGCGATAAGCCTTCCAAGTGCTGTGGCAGTCTGGTTTCCAATAACTGATTCACAACGCCATTGAAGCGCCATACACAATGAAAAGCTCTTTCTGAATTCAGCATGCGAGGTGCTCTATCAGCGACACAAGAGCGTTTCAAAGAAAAGTACATCTCACCTTGAACTGGCTAGAAGAAAAAACAGCTATTTCGGCGCTCGTTCTTCACGCCTGCATGACTGGAAGACACAGATAGCTGTGCATCCATTTGAATCCGTCTAGAATCAAGATTGAGGGCGGAACGTGCCTATCAATGAGGAAGATCAGAGAACTTGCTTCCGCGGGCTCAACTAGCGACATTTGCGCCCTCACGGCAGGAGAATCAAGTTATGCTCGCCAACATCTTCACCCGCCGAGTCAACATGCATACTTCGTCTCATGGACTGTCGAAGGGTTCTCGCGGGGGAGCAACCCAAGAAAACGCGCAATGAAAATTGTTTATCATACTTTAAACAATTTCAGAAACGTAGCAGGCTGCGTGCACTTTTTTGCCGCTTCATAAGTGGTGCTTCATCTGTTATGCGTGCCACTTGTCACTCTCCAGTCACAAATCCTCCAGCCGAGTCCATAATCATGGGCTTTGAGGAGAGATATGCTTAAAAGGAAGAAGCCTGCTCAAATACCCAGCAACAATACGTGTGAGCAGACATCTGATTCTGGCGAGGAAGAATTTTCGCCACAGCTAGCATTTGAAAGCATCAGCTCTATATCGCGTCCCCGCATTGGAATACTTCACAACGAAGATCCGCTTGAAAACAAGGGCACCCTAAGACAGTCGGAGTTACATGCTGCTTCGAGATGGCGACAAACAACATTAACTCCTGAGGTGCGAATATTGAAAATTCGGCCTGTAAGTTTCGCAACTAAAATTTACTTCTCAACGTCAACTTAACCTGTGATTTCTCTACAGCCACCCAGCGGTGATGTTATTACGCATGCTTTTCTTGAGGAAGCTAAGGACCTAGACTCTTTCGGTGTACTCGTCACAGAAGGCGATAATAAAGGGTGGCCTTGGAAAAGATTTCGAAAAGAAGATGTAATCAGAATCGCAGCCGATGGTGATCCATTTCGCCGTACTATTCGCGTCGGCTTGGAGTCACCAAAGAATCAACAACAGAAGGTGCGATGTTTTGTAGTTCCAATGCAATTTAGGCAGGATATCCGGCTCACTCTTGTTTTAGTTCATCTCTAGAATTGATAACGTATCATTTCACGTGACGCTCTCATCTCTACGGTGACAGGCGTGACCTGTACGGTGCTTTGGTTACATTTCAGTCAGCAGTGTCAGGGGTTGGAGAATTGCAAGAGTACTCGCTTTCATTCAAATTTTGTGACTCGCGAAACAGCGTTTGGGTCTTACTCCGCTCGATGTGTGCCTTAACCTCATCGTGACGGAACAAGAAGGAGGTGACTGTTAAAACACGCTAACTAACGCAAAAATAAGTATCATCACTTTTTCTGTCGTACAATCGTCTGAGCTTGCAAGATAATAATTAATCAAGGCAAGAAATAGGCAACAAGAGCTTCCTCGTACTCGGCACTTGATTAGTGTGAAGCAGGAGACAGCAGAGCTCTTGCTTTGACATTCTACAGTACCGCAGGTACAATCATTATTGGCAGGATGTGGGTTCTCCTTGCATCTTTGGGAAACCATGGATACCTTAGCCTATGTGGAGATCTCAGGGAATCGTGTGATTGCCATTCTGGCGGCAAAGAAGCTTCCAAGAAAGCAGAAGCTGTACCCGGTGTTAGAGACAGATATCGAAAATTCGAAGGGAAACGGAGAATCCTCGTCAGCATTATCTGTTCGTGAACATCAACCTGGAGTTAGCAGTCCTCCAGATACATATAAGGCTGCATCTTTGCGGGCTCGCAGGCATGATGACATATCTGAGACCTCAAGTCTTGCAACCACCAAACAGCTTACGCTGTTTGATATGCAATGCCAGCTTCAAAGTCCAAGAGCAGCCACCAGCCCCACAGAACCCAGTTTGTCCACAGCTGGTGTGAGCAGAAATATGTGCTACTCCAATACATTCACTCCTCCTCTGCAAGCTACAAGCTCGATAGCTGCTCACGGCAAAAGCCCAAGTGATCAAAGGCAGCAAACCTTGTCTAGTCTCACAAGAAACGTCTTCAGTGCTCCGCCACTGACACCACCATCATTCAAGTCTAGGTGTAGGTATAGCTCCGGGCATTTTTCATGTCTTCTTCCATCAGACCATCACGAGCCAAACATAGCTAGTCCTAATGAGAGGTGTGGTGCAACTCATCACTTTGAGATCTGCTCTTGTCCTGAGCAGTCAAGAAATATGCCAACAGACGTGCCTGTACCTGAAACAGCAGCAAAGAAATCAAATCAGAAGGCCAAGTGCCGTGGGCTTATTGGAGTTAGAGCTCTGTGGGTGGCCCGCGAACACAAGGGAAAGGGAATTGCTGTCCACTTACTTGAAGAAGCAAGACGTGATATTGGCTGGTCGCTAGGGTTCGGAGTGGCCAAGCATGAAATCGCTTGGTCAAAGCAGCTTGGGCCAGAGACACTCAACTTTGCTTCTGATTATTGTAGAGATTCAAGCAAGCTGCTTGCTTTTGATGAGTGATTCCCCACAGCTGATAATCGCCGAGGTGGTGACATGTAATCTGTGCAGTAGTGCCCAAAACGATTCTAGACCTTTTCATCAATGATTCTGTCTATCTGAAAGTTAATTTACAAGTTGCGTTAACGGTGTGAAAAATGCCTGGAAGGTGTTATTTCGTGTCAGCTGCCATTGACAAAGTTTCTCAAAGCAGTTTTCCTGGACACCTTCCTGGTAGGTTTTCTCAAACATGGAAAGTGAAACAACAGTATTTGGTGTGGAGCCAGACCCTGGTTGAACTCTCTAAGTTTATGGCGTGAAAACTCTAAATGCATTGTGACGATGGACAACTCTTTCTTTGACTGACGGATTAGGTGGACGATTCCCTTTATTCCGTATCATGTTAACAACACAAGGCAAACATCATCTCGAGCTCGTTTTCTACATATGAGGTCGTTTCTTGGTGGAGGGTGCGTCAAATCAGCGTCGACATGAGCTACTTTGCACTAGGTGGGATATCGATAGTCAGCTGGCCCGGAGTCAAAGTTCAAGTCCCAAGGCACTGTACAAACCATGACATCGAAATTCAAATAATGAATGTTCGACAACCATTCTGTTGAAAACTATGTCCAATGAGTTGTTTATAACACTTGGAACGCCACTGCGGAGCCAAAAATGTGTGCAGTGACATGTTTTTCCTCCGTTGTGGTGCTGTTCAAAGAAATGTTGCTGTAGATCTTGGCAGCTGCAGAATGAATATCTAAGCCAAACTTCATACACTGCATCTATGCGTGTTGTTAGTGGGAATTCGTACCAATGTACACGCGGTGCATTGCTCTTCATTTAACATTCATGTTATGGGTTGACAACAAGACGTAAAAGTGAAAGCAAGCTGTTTTCTCTCAGACAGTTTTAGAGATTGTCGCTTCAGATTTGTCACCAAGTAACTGTACACCTTTATCCTTTAGATGACACCCCAAAGAGTTTGTGTTAAATAATTAACTATAGAGACATTCAACTATAGTTGGTGCGGATACATGCATTCAGACTAGTCGCCTGTCTATAACCGCCATCGGAGATAACCTTTCCTTGATATAAGAACATCAGAAATGCTGCAAATTGCTTCTCTGTCGTACTTCTGGCGCGTCGATGTAAGAAGTGACAATGCCCGAGTAACTTATTTGCTACGGTGTCCAGGCCTTTCTATGTTTCCCAGTACTGCATTACCTCTTATATAAGGTTAGCATAACGCCTTCAATTATTACCTGCTGGATGCTATAACTCATCGAACAGTTTTAGCGCATTTTTCGGGTTGACTGTGATTGAGAAGAGGACGATGCTGCTCCAGACTACACTTCCATTTGCTGCACCTCGAAAAGCTAACGCAGAAAATAAAAAGCCGAGCTTAGATGAAGACGTGCTTAAGGATCGTAAGCGGGAATCTGAAACTACGCTTGCAACTCCCGCTTCAAAAAGATTTACAACTGCAGCTGACCACGAGGCGATTACCCATCAAAAAGCACAAGCCCGAGAACCGTTGAAAGTTAGAAAATCTCTTGGACCTATAAACCCATTCTTCTGCCGGTACGTTTTTGGCTGTGGTCCAAGTTTCAAACTGAAGCTATGACACAGTTTGAAGTATGCCATCTGTCGTACAGGGACGTATGCGTATCCAATAATCGTCACGCCGCATTGAGTCGAAAATATATCGAGTCAAAGCTTTTCTGCTTTGCTAGTCGTCACAATCCGCCTACAGTGTTATACGAAGGGTACAGTTCTCTCGAAGGGGGACAAGCATCAAATTGGATGCGTGGGCTACAAATGTTGTCAAACTTCGGCGTGACCCTAAGGATTGTGCCAGTAGTTATCTCTATCAGTCACGATGGAGAACTTGCACTTTTCTTCCGCCCGGGATACAAGAACATGGCCGCAGAGCCTCGTCAGGCGTTGTACGAGGGGTACTCACGCTGAATCTGTGTGCAATTATTACAACAGTATGCTAACAAACTCTTAACATCCATCGTATTTTTTCTATCTTGAGGCAATGAAATGACTATTGGATCCAGGACAAGTTTCTCCGAGCCAGCTTTCATGACCTCTGCAAACCCAATTCAAGATGTGAGCTGGTCGTCACGAGCGCCGGGGAAAGTGGCTGTCTGTAGCAGCTCGACCAGCGACGTTGAGGTATGGAATGCACATGCATACCGAAAAGAAGCTACTCTCAACGGGCAAACCCAAGTCACATCGGGACCGCTCGGCTTCCTTGCGGTTCATACCATTAAGGTGCTTGCCCATCTACTGCCAAAGCTATTTGATCTATGTAAAGAAACAATAGCCATCTATTTTTCACCAAGCACGTACGACTCTACAGGATGCGCCACATATGCTTGCTGCCGGAGGATACGGTGGAGCAGTTCAGCTTTGGGATGCGAGGGCTTCAAAGCGTGCTTCAATGTCACTTCCTTTGCATAGGAATGATGTCATTACGAGGGTTCTATGCGTCTCGAACCACCACTGTATATTAGCAGGAACCTCAAGTGGATCCCTGACCTACTGGGATACGAGGAAGATCAATACAAACTCACTGCATGTATTTGGAGCACGTGGCCCAACTCAAGGTCCTAAATGTAACAATTGCCACCTTCCATCAGTCCTCTCTGACCATCCTTCTGCTTTGCCTTATGAAGCACAACTCCGCCTGACAGCCAGTGCTATGCATTCCTCAGGAGACATCAACATGACCAGCTCTGCCAAGAAGAGGGCTCTCACTGCCCTTTGTCAAACTCTCCCCCTCACAACACCTGCGTATCCTTCTAAAGTCAACCATCTGGAGGCTGATCCTACTGATTCGTCTCGAGTAGCTTTCTCTTTGGCAAGGGGAAGTGCAGGTGTGAGCCAACTCTGTTACAAAAACTGCCTGTCGTTGATTGAGCTTACTCACACAAACGTAGGTGCATACCATACTACTCACCAGTGCTCCCCGGTCATATAGCGAGCACTCCGCGTTATCGCCGACATTAGTAGAACAGTCAAACTCTTTTCGTTGGCCTAGCTAACGTATTAATGTGTGAAGCTCCGCTGAGCGTACAGGTGTGATGAATGTCAGGTCGGGAACTGTAACGCACGTCTTCAATCCATACTTGCACCAAGCTCGAACTCGAAACACAGATCCAGCTGTTTCTAGATGTCATCCGAGAGACATGGCCTGGAGTTCAGATGGAAAGCTGCTGTACCATGTACTGCCTCATCGCGTACTTCCCATGGCTTCAGATGATGACGAGCCCGTCATTGCAAGTGATGTCGACAATCGAGAGGGGTGGAATAAGTATTCGGTTCACCTGAACGATTCTGGTTCTCGGAGGCCCATTTGTGCGCTTGATGTCACGTCTGATAGTGCTCTTCGGTGTTCCGAGGCTGGCTCTTCCCAAGCTTGTCACGGAGAAGCGGTACCGTTCCATTTCGAGTTAGAAACCTGTGCTAATACTACCCAATCGCTTGCTGAGGGAGAGCAGGCTTTTCCGGAATCTGCTGGGGATGATGTGAACGTATTCAAGGCACGGTTTGCAGTACTGCCGAACAGTGAGTATCAAGAGCTCTCAGAGGACACCGACGGCGACCATTCGCACGAGAAACGAAAAGGGTTATGTGATCTCCCCCCAGCTTTACAAGCAGGTGTTACTTTTTCTTGGGATGGAGTTGAGGACGGTTCCACATTGGCCCTGGACTCGCTTGAACGGAATGTCTTGATATGCCAAAGAGCAAGATTGAGTGCCATTTTGGCTTAAACATGCTGTAATATGCAATTCATCTCTAAGGTTTCCTTTCATCTAACGCCAGGGTGTGGGGGAAACGACAGAGTTATGAGGAGCTTGACTATATCTAACCTGACTGGTGTTTCACTTTTCGAATGCCATGCAAACATACATGAAAGTACGACACCATGTTCAAGATAGAGAATCAGTAAAATCCATCCGACTGATAAATGGCCCCAAATTCAGGCCGCTTTGAAAAGCGCGTGGATTGCATGTCTAACCCGTAGTTCCTCTCCTGTACGTGCCAATGAAAATGTAATTTCAGGGTTCAGGTGATAGCATGTTTCTTAGTGTAAAGGATTCGTGTTGTTAGATTGCACGCAACCGTTTCGTAGTCTGGCGCATTTGTGGGTCCACGCGGACAGGTAAAGCAGTTCATAAACACGCGTACAAGGGAAAATTATCACCTGAACAAGGATATAATCAAAGCTTTTTATTGGGAAGAGTAGTACTGTGCGATAACTTATGTCCAACGCCCAGAGGCGCCTCGTTCACCGGTTACAACTCAGTGCCACGCTGAGTCAGTTGATGATTCTCGCAGCAGCGACCACACTGTGGTTCCGTCGGAGAAAATTGACTTTCTTACATGGCTCAGCTTTGAGCTAGAAAGCCTGTCTCTGCTGACTTGCTCTTGAAATAAATCAAATATCTATTGGTACGCAAGTTTCCGAGTATGTCGTACTCTGAGTTTTAATGTCGATATCAGGGTTTCGTATCCTGATCACAGCTGCAGGTGGTGAACACTCAAATGTTAGCTGAGCTTATGCGTTGTCTGTTATAAGCATATGCCGGGTGAAGAGCGAGTTACTGGAACTGGGTCGGGCAAGAAACTTCTGCAGCGTGTGGATGGCACGTACGGGCATGACATTCGCCCTTACCAGCAGCAGCTCCTAGATAAAGCAATAGAGAAGAATGTACGTTGCTTACAACCCTTTAACTTTAATTTTATTGTGGTTGTCAGTGTCATTCAAAATTCTGTCTCATTCATTGTAGACACGCATTTTAAACCTTCCAGTCACGGTAAACCAAAGTGTTAGCCTCTTAGGACGAGGGTATTGCCTTGAAGTGATGGGATTGACACGAAGCTTGGGGCCTCGAGTAATGTCGTAGATTTGAATGCATCTCTCGATCTTGAAACCTTGTTTCGGAATACCCCGCTGTAGGGACATCCTTCAAGGAAAATGAGAAGTGTAAAAGTGCATCAACATCTATATTATACATAGCAACCTAATGTTAAGACGCTAAGCTCAGTGGTGATATGAACCTGGTCCATTCTCCTCGTACAGCTACGATTAGCTTTGGGGTAGCAATGAAAGACTGCTCGAAAGTAATGCAAATATCATTGCAACTGAGATGAAGGTAAGAAATCTGTCTGTAAATGAAGCGAATCACATTATCCTCAGTCTCCAGTTGGGGCTTCTCGCATTTAGCCTCGAGTCCTGCGTCGACCAGTGGAACAATGGAGGTAAATCTAATGCACACGTACAATAGGATCTATGTAGAATGTAAATTGCTTCACCGCTATTGAACTATCGTGTCCAACGTTCTGCACAAGCACTGTGCATTGATTATGTCGGAAGATTGATATGAACTTCGGCCGCTGGATTATGTACGATGTAAATTGAAGAAGATTCCACTGAATTATCTCAGCATGCTGGAGTAACCTTAGTTGTGCAGTTTCCTGTGGGTGAGTGTATTCAAGTACCGCATGCATGTGAAATAACCCAGCGGCAGAGGCAACCCAGCTCATATCTGTGGTACTACCGCACTAAATACAAATCTTCGCCGGATCCATGGCGCATGTAACGCTCGTTAATTTTTGAAATCTCGCCGTTTCATGGAACTGTTACGCGTCACGCTTAATTTAAAATTCCTGGGTTCCGCCGCCATTTATTTCAACCTTGCCACTCTTAATTTGAAGCTACGTGTACTGAGGTTGGACAAATACCGCACGGTGCCACCGAGAAAAAAACTGGAAGGGCTCGGCGCTGGAGCACAAGGCGAGTAAATACACCAAAATTGGATATAGACCACCTCAGACGAACGAAAACCCTGCGAACACGTTCTTGCCACGACGCGTACCTCAATTTTGTTCCAAGCAATCGCGAGGGACCAGGGCTGCTCTTCCTTACGCGTGACGATGCCGCCGCCAGAAGAAGGCGTTACATACTACAAGGCGACTTGATTTCGCCACCAAGAGACGGTGTTACTGTCTCCCAGGTGAATTTCTTTCGCCGCCAAAACCTGGCTGTACGCGCTTTCGGCGAAGGTTTGTATTTAGTACAGTAATGGTTAAAACACATGTAGAGCAGGACAGCTTGTATCGAACTACGCATTTGTGTTTTGGCGCCGTATGTTCAGGTTTGAGTCACTGTAAAATGTCATACGCAAGAGCTTGACCTTGTTACCAGAAATATCACATTCCGGCTCCTAAATGAATGCAGCTTGTCTCTAATTCCCTTAACACTGGCCGCAGTCTATTGTGGTAACCACAACATGGCAAACATGGCCCCAAACCACGCTGGTTGAAAATGTCATGCAACAGCTTCCCACGGAAAGGTCTGTTCGATGGTGACTCGGTAAGAGCTAAGAAAAAGATAAGCTGGTTAATGCAAACCTCATACTGACGTTGCAACGAGCTAGATGTAGCACAAGTTACTCCTCTGGTTGCTGAAGACTTTGCTCGTGCTAACCCCACTGGCCATACGTTGTCACAAAATCCCAATAACACCCGCACCTGAAGATGGGTAGCCACTCATGAAGCAAATTCTACTGCTTAACAGATAATTTCGTCACATCTCCACCGTTTAAATCTTGTATTATCACCTACGTTCATGAAAGCTGACCTGCTCATCACGAAAGCTTTGACTTTCCACGGACACGCAAATCTCCCTCAGCACCCTCCATAACTTATCTCGTTTCGAATTGAGCTCAAATGACGGCCTTGTCATCTGCGATATTAGCTATTTGCCTCAGGTATGTCAACGCTGGTCGACACCCAAGTATCCAGACTGCCAGAGATCTCTATTGATCAAAGAAAGTAAGCCTGTCCCGTCCTGATCAATTAAAAATAATGAATAATCACTTACGGAGTGTTTTCACATCAAATGGATTGTCCTGTGCTGCATGGCAGTACCGGGTTGGTTAGCGTACAGGTGATCATCTACATTGAAACAGGGGCTGGGAAGACCTTGGTGGCTGCGCTGCTAGCCAAACATCAGATTGCTCTCTACGGTGAAGGGCCGAGCGGGGGCAAGGTAGTTGTGTGCCTGGTTCCAACTGCGATCCTAGTAGCGCAGCAAGCTGCAGTCTTTCGGGAGTATGTGGCTTACAATGTAGGCGAAATAACCGGGAAGAGGTCGAAAATCAGCCTGGATCGCGAGCAATGGCTCGACCAAGTCAGGTGCGTTCCGTACTGGCACTAATTCGCTAGGTTAGGGGTGAAACACCATCCCGCCCAAAAATGTCGCGATTGAGTTAAAATATTTAACAACTAAAATAACGCTCATCCTAGTATTCTGTCATGGATGGGTCGCTTGGGGCGAGGTAGTAGGCGTTCATCGTTCGGGTGATGACTTTTCCTGGCC
>JAULKQ010071757.1:0-70178 GCA_032356285.1 Smithsoniella earleae | reverse complement strand
CGTTTTTGACTCTTTTCTCGTTTGACTTGTCTTGTCATTTCTTTACGCTTGGTGTAAAGCTATTTCAGGACTAGTCAGGGAGCGAGGGGGCGTTATTTTTTTCACCAAGAAACAATCCTTTCCCCCTCCTTCGAATCCCCAATAAAATCAATGCTTTGGCCTAACAAATACTGATTTCCATTAATATTAACTAAAGATTAATATTTGTTTATTCCAGCATGTGGTTTGGTAGTCTGATCATTTTTTCTTTACATTTGTACCAGATACCCACCGCACTTTAGAGTAAGTTTCTTACTCATAATTACACTAGAACAATACTGAAAAATATTATGTGGAAAAGTACGTTTCAACGTGAAACAATATTTTTTTGCATTATTTTGCACCATTTTGTAAAAAACGAGTAATTTTGTTACTCAATTATGATTGAGACACTCATATCATCCAAGACTAGAATTAAGCTACTGTTGAAGTTTTTCCTCAACAGTAAAACCAAAGCTTATTTACGTAGTTTGGAGAGTGAATTTGGAGAATCCTCCAATGCCATTAGAGTGGAATTGAATCGTTTGGAGAAAGCTGGCATGCTGGAATCTCAGCTGGTGGGGAACAAAAAGATGTTCCAAGCCAATATTCAACACCCCCTTTTCAAAGAAGTCCACAATATCGTACTAAAACACATTGGCTTAGACCAGGTCATCGCAAACGTAATTGAAAGGCTGGGTCAAGTGAGTCGGGTTTTTGTAGTGGGAGACTTTGCAAAAGGCTTAGATAGTCAAGTAATTGATCTGGTATTCATTGGCGATATTGACCAAAAATACTTGATCCAATTAATAGATAAAGTTGAGGACCTAATCAAACGTCGAATTCGTTATCTGATTTATTCCGACGACGAATTTGAGCAAATGGAAGCACAAGATTTCCCGACAGCGCATTTGCTGTTGTGGTCCAAGGACTGAAAACACCCATTTTCAATTGTAATACATGAGCAGTCCCACAATGAACATCCAAATGGTAGATCTCAAAACGCAATACAGCCACATCCAGCAAGAGGTGGACGCGGCCGTATTAGACGTCATCCGATCTACAGCTTTCATTGGTGGCCCGAAGGTAAATTCCTTCAAAACGGCCTTCAGTGAATACTTGGACGCTAGGCACATCATTACCTGCGCCAATGGCACAGATGCTTTGCAAATAGCCCTAATGGCATTGGATCTCCAGCCAGGAGACGAAGTGATCGTCCCGGCCTTCACCTACGTAGCAACGGCAGAGGTGATCGCACTGCTGAGACTGAAGCCCGTAATGGTTGATGTTGATCCAGACACCTTCAATATTACTGCCGATATTTTCGAGGCCGCCATTACACCTAGGACAAAGGCAATAGTGCCAGTCCACCTTTTTGGTCAAAGTTGTGACATGGAGCCCATCATGCAGATTGCCAACAAGCATGGCATTTGGGTCGTGGAAGATAATGCACAGGCTATCGGAGCAGATTACACCTATTCTGACGGTCGTGTACAAAAGACTGGAACCTTGGGCCACATTGGTTGCACCTCATTTTACCCTTCTAAAAACCTAGGTGCCTATGGTGACGGTGGAGCGCTTTACACCAATGATGATATTTTAGGTCCTAAATGCCAGATGATAGCCAATCATGGTCAAGTCAAGCGATACTATCATGATGCCATTGGTGTAAATAGTCGTTTGGATGCCATGCAGGCCGTTGTTCTCGAAATAAAACTCAGGCATTTAGATAATTATGCTGCGGCTCGTCAGAAAGCTGCGGCCTACTACGACCAGGCTTTTGCCTCCATCGCCGCACTACAAACACCTAAGCGGCAAGAAAACTCTACGCACGTCTTTCATCAGTATACCTTACAGGTAAAAGATGGCAGACGCGATGAACTGGCAGCCTTCCTAAAGGAAAAAGGCATTCCAAGCATGATCTACTACCCAGTTCCTTTATATAAACAAACCGCTTACAAGTCATTGATACCAGCAGATTTCGCTGACTTACCAGTGACCGAACAGCTTTGCCAATCGGTAATATCTTTACCTATGCATACTGAGCTGGATGAGTCCGCTCTGTCCTTTATTGCAGAAAGTGTCAAAGCCTTTTTCCCTTAAAAAAATACACAAAACGCTGAATAATTAGTCCCCCTGAAAGAGAATAAATTAACACCATTCAACAACACTGATTATTCATCAAGCAGCTATGTATCAAGAATTAATCGATAAGAAATATAAGATCTCTGTAACGGGTTTAGGCTATGTAGGCTTGCCACTAGCACTGGTTCTCGCGAGAAAATTTAGTGTGATCGGATTTGACATCAGCGAGGAGCGAGTAAATATGATGAAACGTGGCATTGATCCCTCGAAAGAATTGGAACCCGAAGCTTTCGAAGGCACCGATATCACTTTCACTGCCAATTATGAAGACCTTAAGGATGCTCACTTTCATATCGTGGCAGTTCCAACCCCCGTCAGTGAACAAAAAGTCCCCGATCTTACGCCAGTACTGAGTGCCAGCAGAAGTGTCGGGAAGATCCTGAAACCTGGAGACTACATAGTATATGAATCTACCGTATACCCAGGCTGTACCGAGGAAGACTGCGTGCCTGTACTAGAAGAAATGTCAGGTTTGACCTTCGGGGAAGACTTCAAAGTCGGCTATTCACCCGAGCGAATCAATCCGGGCGACAAAGAGCATACCGTAGAGAAGATTCTTAAGATCGTTTCCGGTAATGATGAAGAATCCGCCGAAGAAATTGCTAAGGTCTACGGTGCTGTGATCACCGCTGGCATCTATAAGGCGGCTTCCATCAAGGTAGCAGAAGCAGCCAAGGTCATCGAAAACACCCAGCGCGACCTAAACATCGCTTTGATGAACGAGCTAGCAATCATCTTTGACCGCATGGATATAGATACCAAGGCTGTTCTAGAGGCAGCCGGTACCAAATGGAATTTTCTGAAATTCTACCCCGGTTTAGTAGGCGGTCATTGCATTGGTGTTGACCCCTATTACCTACTGCATAAAGCCAAGCACTTGGGCTACAACCCACAAGTCATTACCAGTGGCCGGCGCATCAATGACGAAATGCCTGATTTCATTGCTAAGCGCTTGGTGCAGATGTTGATCAAGCACGGTAAGAACCCGAGCGAGTGTAAGGTATTGATGAAAGGCATTACCTTCAAAGAAAACGTTGCGGATATCCGCAACTCGAAAGTGGCTGATTTGGTACGAGAATTGATGAATTTCTCCATCAATGTCCACATTACGGATCCGCACGCCAGCCCAAATGAAGTCGCCCATGAATACAAACTGGGCATGGTCGATCAGCTTTCAGATAATTACGATGCGGTAATCGTTGCCGTTAGTCACAATGAATATAAAGAACTAGATAATCAATACTTTAAGTCGATCATGAACGGCAGTCCTATTTTAGTGGACTTGAAGGGGATGTATGATTTTAGGGGTGATAATGGGTTGCAGTATTGGAGATTGTAGGAAGTTGGTAAATACCCGCGCAGCCCCTCGGTCCCCTAAAGGAGAAGAGCCGCGCGCAAATTGAGAGGAAGAAATAAAGGAATAATGCACAAGCTACCCCCCAGTTTCGGGACTAGGGAGCGAGCTGAGCAACTAAACCATACAACCAAAAACAAGATAATGTCTGCGAACCCCCAATCCTACGAGAATCACCTTGATGAGCAGGAAGCTCGGTGGTTCGCTGTATACACTCGTTACAAGCGAGAAAAACAAGTCTTCAAGCGACTGCAGGAGAAAGGCATTGAGACCTATCTGCCCTTGCAGCGCGTCAAACGCTATTATACCCGCAAGGTAAAACAGGTGGAGCTACCGCTCATCAGCTGCTACCTCTTCACTAAGATTACCAAACCAGAGTACATTCCGGTACTGGATACGCCAGACGTGGTGAAGTTTGTACGCTTCTCCAAGAATCTCATTTCCATACCGGAACGAGAGATCAAGCTGATTCAGCGCGTCGTGGGGGAAGATGTGGAAGTAGAGATAGAGCCAAGTCGGCACATGCGCAAGGGAGATCAGGTAGAAATTATCGGTGGCAGGCTGACCGGCTTAAAAGGCACTTTGGTAAGTATGGATGGTAAGAAGCATTTTGTACTTGAATTAGAAAACTTGGGCTATGCCATGCGGATGGAAGTAGATCCACAGTATTTACGCAAGATCCGCAATGGCAAAACAGACCTGGTCGAAGAGCCAGGAGATAAATATTGGAATTAAGAGGCCTTAACCTTTTCGAATACTACTTATTCGAAGCCTTAGGCCTGCTAAATATTACATGCCAAGCTGAGCATAGCTTCTACTTGGCACTGGAGTCACTCCTAGGAGTGCTCTATTTTGGAGCGTAGTAGTTTTCTCCTACTCTCCTACTCTATTATGAATCGATACGTCCTATCGGTAACAATGGCCTTGCGGTCATTATCGGGCGAAAAGGCTTGCGACTTTTCGGCGGCGAAGCCGTGGGGGGCGGGGGAAATGGCGGGGGGAAGTTTAGGGTTTAAAGTTTAAGGTTTAGAGTTTAGAGTTTAGAGTTTAGAGTTTAGAGTTTAAGGAGGGGAAAAATAAACTCTCAACTTTACACTCTAAACTCCAAAATCTAAGGATTAAAGTTTAGGTGTTTTGCTTCTAGAAATTGGAATTCTCTCTTATATAAATCGCTCAAAATTGGAAAAAATGAAACAACACATCTTTGCTTTTGAAAAATTGGAAGTCTGGAAAAAATCCAAGGAACTGGTCAAGCAAGTTTATCGACTCACAAGGTCATTTCCAGCTGAGGAAAAGTTCGGCTTGACTTCCCAGATCCGTAGATCAGCAGTTTCCGTAGTAGCAAACATCGCTGAGGGCTCAGGCCGCAAAACTTCAAAAGATCAGGCCAGGTTTACCACAACTTCATACAGTAGTCTCATAGAATTACTGAACCACCTAATAATTTCCTTCGAGATCGAGTTTATAGATGAATCTTCTTATTTGGATTGCCGTAAGAAAGTTACAGATATTTCTTTCATGTTGAGTGCCCTCCACAGCGCCCAATTGGCAAGAACAAGGGACTAAAGCCCCCTTAAACGCTAAACTTTCAACCCTAAACGGTAAACCCTAAACTCTAAACCTTCATCCTTAAACTTCCCTAAAACACTATGTCCGACTACTTCACCCATCCCACTGCCATCGTTGATCCAGGCGCCGTCATTGGAGCAGGCACCAAGATCTGGCACTTTTGCCACATTATGTCAGGGGCCAAGATCGGGCCACGCTGTAGCTTTGGCCAGAATGTATTTGTGGCTGATGGTGTGGTAATGGGTAGTAATGTGAAAGTGCAAAACAATGTATCTATATATAAAGGAGTGACTTGTGGGAATGATGTGTTCCTCGGTCCTTCGATGGTCTTTACCAATGTGATCAATCCTCGTTCTGCGGTGAATCGGAAATCGGAATACATGGCAACCCATGTGGGAGATGGCGCCACGATCGGGGCTAATGCGACGATTGTTTGTGGACATGATATTGGACATCATGCCTTTATCGGGGCTGGCACGGTAGTGACCAAAACGGTCCTACCCTATGCCTTAATGGTTGGAAATCCGGCGAAACAAATCGGCTGGATGAGCGAACACGGAGAGCGATTGACATTTAATATTGATGGAGAAGCTGTTTGTGGGGCGAGTGGTCAGAAATATAAACTAGAAAAAGGACAAGTTTCTAAAGTCTAATGATCAACCCATCAATAAGAAGATTGAAACAGATCAAGCGTATAACCCATCGTGGGTGGCCTGGTAAAATTCTGTCTGACGGAGGAGTTCAATTTTACCAAGCGTTTTGCCTACTTTTTGGCGACTGCAAAAGTAGGTCGCCGAAGGCAAATAGCCATAAAAAGGCCCTATTTTAGCATGAAGAACTTTGCATTGATAGGAGCAGCCGGCTACATCGCTCCTCGTCATATGAAGGCGATCAAGGACACCAACAACAACTTGGTAGCTGCTCTAGATAAAAATGACTCTGTCGGGATCATTGACAGTCACTTCCCACAAGCAGATTTCTTTGTGGAGTTTGAACGCTTTGATCGGCATTTGGAGAAGTTGAAGCGAAGTGGGCAGGGCATAGACTATGTGAGTATCTGCTCGCCCAACTATCTACACGATGCCCACATTCGATTTGGATTACGGCATGGCGCAGATGTGATTTGTGAAAAGCCTATCGTGTTGAATCCCTGGAATGTGGATGCCTTAGAAGACCTTTCTAATGAAACAGGCCAAAAAATCTACAATGTCCTGCAATTACGACTGCATCCGAGCGTAATTGCCCTTAAGGAAAAAGTAGACAATGCTCCCGCTGGAAGAGTCTTTGATATAGATTTGGCTTATTTGACCTCAAGAGGTCATTGGTACTATACTAGCTGGAAAGGAGATATTTCAAAATCTGGTGGTATTGCCACCAACATCGGGGTTCACTTTTACGATATGCTGCAATGGATCTTTGGATCCATCAAGGAAAATATAGTCCACCTGCACACCCACGATCGGGCAGCTGGCTATCTGGAGTTCTCTAAAGCCAGAGTCAGATGGTTTCTTAGTATTAATTATGATACCATTCCTGAATCGGTGAGAGCTACCGGAGCTAGAACCTATCGCTCCCTCACGATTGAAGGCGAAGAGTTCGAATTTAGCGGTGGCTTTACAGAATTGCATACCAAAAGCTATCAGCATATATTGGCGGGCGTTGGATTTGAGATTGGGGAAGCGCGTAAGGCCATAGAAATCGTGCACCATATCCGTCATGCTAGGCCCATTGGTTTACAAGGGGAGTATCATCCTTTAGCGAAAATGCCTTTGTCGAAGCATCCGTTTGAGAGGAGGTAGGCGGGGACATGACTAGGGTGAGTTGAGCGTTTAAAGTTTAGCGTTTATGGCCATGGCTAAAGCAAGTTTAGCGTTTAAAGTTGAACGTTTAGTCAGTAATTCGATTGATTTCCAAAAAACCCAAAAGCTCCTTAAACTTTGAACTTTCTCCCTTAAACCAAAACAGCCACCAATCAGTCCTTTAAACTTTCAACCTTAAACTCCCAAAGCCCTAAATCAGTCCCATACTAAACCTTAAACTCAAACAGCCATCACCCAACCCCTAAACCTTAAACTTTAAACTTCTAAACGCCCCTAGCCACCATCCCAGCCATGAAAATCCTAGTCACCGGCACCGCAGGCTTTATCGGCTACCACCTGGCAAATCGTTTGCTACAGGAAGGGCATGAGGTAATTGGGTTGGACAGTATAAATAACTATTACGATGTTAGTCTAAAGATAGGTCGCCTGGAATCCGCAGGCATTCAAAGAAATCAAATAGCTTACAAAGAACTGCTACAGAGTAATACACAACCCGGCTATCAATTCATTCAGATGCGGCTGGAAGACGAGGCCAGCTTGAACCGCCTATTTCAGGAGCAGGCCTTTGATATGGTGTGTCACTTAGCTGCGCAGGCAGGGGTTCGTTATAGTTTGAAGAATCCTAAGGCTTATATACAGAGTAATATTGTGGGATTCGGACATATCTTGGAGGCTTGCAGGTATAATAAGATCAAACACTTGGTATATGCTAGCAGTTCCAGTGTATACGGCTTGAATAAGAAAACTCCTTTTTCTACGCAGGATCATGTGGACCATCCGGTTTCCCTCTATGCTGCTAGTAAGAAGAGTAATGAATTAATGGCACATACCTATAGCCATCTATTTGGCTTACCTACTACTGGTCTACGCTTCTTTACGGTCTACGGCCCATGGGGACGTCCAGATATGGCGATCTTCCTTTTTACTAAGGCCATTCTAAATGGTCAGCCGATCAAGGTATTCAACTATGGGAACATGAAGAGGGATTTCACCTATATTGAGGATATCGTGGAAGGGCTAAGACTGATTCTTCATTCACCTTCGGAGGTGAATGAAGACTGGCCAGGAGCTGAGAAAATGTTATCCGCTTCCTTCGCACCTTACCGAATCTACAATATTGGGAACAATAACCCTATCAAACTTCTCGACTTCATCCAGGCTATAGAATCAGCTGTGGGAGAAAAAGCTAAGTTGGAAATGCTTCCACTACAGCCTGGAGATGTTGAAGCTACCTTTGCAGATATTTCACAATTGCAACAGGAATTTGGCTACCGACCTAGCATGCCGTTGCAAGAGGGGGTCCAAAGATTTGTTGATTGGTTTGAGCAATACTATAGTTGATTAGCGGTTAGGTGAGATTCATCAAATGATTCAATTCTAGGTAATGAAAATAGTAAGGTCCCAATACTTGATTCTGATAGCTTCCATTTTACTTTGCTCTTGTTCTCCAGTCAAGGAGCTGGTGTACTTCCAAGAGGGAGAAGGATTTGCTTCTAAGGATATTAGAACGATTGAAGCTGCGGCCGAACTAAAGATTCAAACTAATGATGTATTAGAAATCAATGTATACAATAATAAATACGTAAACCTAGAATCAGCAAACCCTTTCAACCAAGGCAACAGCACAACTGGTGAAGATGGATCAACCGCAACGAATGTCTATCGTGTTGACAATGATGGTAATATTAATTTCCCGCTGATTGGCAAGCTTCTTCTCATCGGCTTAAGTCTAGAAGAAGCACAGAAACTTATAATCGAAAAGGTCAATACATATTTTGAGGAACCTGTGGTGAATATCCGTCTTCTCAATTTCAAGATCACCATCATCGGAGAAGTTAACAGCCCTTCCTCGGTTCAATTTGAAACCAACAAAGTAACTATTCTGGATGCTGTAGGCGCAGTAGGCGATTTGACGAAGTATGCCAGGAGAGATAATATATTGATAATGAGAGAACAAGATGGAGTCAGGAATTTTGGAAGAGTAAACTTAAATTCAAAAGAAGTCTTTGACTCCCCGTATTTCTATCTGAGACAGAATGATTTTATTTACGTTGAACCACAGACGAAGACGTACTCCGCGGAAAGAAACAGTCAAATCGTACCGTGGATTTCTGCGGCAAGCTCCTTTACTGCATTACTAGTTACTTTGATAGTTAGATAAAGCATATCAATTTGAGCAATAATAACAATCAATTAAATGGCCAGTTTCGTCTCTTCGAAGCGGAAGAGAGTAAGCTAGATATAAAGCGAATCATCTTTAGATATCTTCGCTTGTGGTACTTGTTCGTTATTTTTGTGGGGTTAGGCTTCGCAGGTTCCTATTTCTATATTAGGTATGCTGTACCACAATATTTAATGAGGGGAACACTTCTAATTAAGGATAAAGCCCGAGGCAATACCAATAACGAAGAGTTGTTCTTCCAAGATCTTGGGATCATGTCTGGTCTCAAAAATTTGGAAAATGAAATTCAGATTTTGGAGTCCCGAACGCTAATGAAGGAGGTCGTTGAAAAACTTGGAATTGATATCACTATCACAGCCCTGGGGCGAATACGGAATAATGAACTTTACGGCGATCTGAGACCGTTCAGTATTGATTCTCTTTATTTTGATTCAACTGAATTAGGTAAGACTTTCCTAGTCAAGGTATTGGACCAAGATCAGTACCAAATAAGTGATGGTAGAGAAGAAAAAATTGTGCCTTTTGGTGGGCTCGCAGATTTCGGCTATTCTCATTTTGTGTTATCGCCTACAGCAAGAATCGAAGTCAAAAACTACCCCAACTTTGAAATAAGGTTCTCTGAACCGAAAAGAATTGCAAGCCGCTACTCAAGTAGAGTTTCAGTTAAGCCAACAAAACCATCTTCTTCTGTGGTTGAGATTTCCCTGAAAGACCCTGTTACCCAAAAGGGAATTGATATTATCAACACCTTGGTGCAAGTCTATAATGAAGCAACAATCAAAGATAAAACTAGGGTCAGCGATAATACCCTGAAATTCATTAGTGATCGTTTAAATGACTTAACCCAAGAACTGGAAAACGTAGAAACAGAAGTGGAATCATACAAAATAAACAAAGCCATTCCAATTGACATTATCTCCAATGAATCAAACATAATAACTCAAAATACACAGTTGGAAGGTAATCTTGTAGATTTAGAAGTCCAACTTTCACTGGTAAGCTCGATTAAAGATTTCATTTCCAATCCAGAAAACAAGTATACATTTGTCCCGACGGAATTAGGTGATCAGATGTCAACGCTTTCCCCTATCCTTATCCAAATCAATGAATTACTTTCCAAGAGAAGTCGACTTAAGGGTACTGGAGTCACATCTGAGTTACCAGCCTTACAGGAGTTAGAGGGACAAATTGAAACAATGAGATATGTTTTGCAGGAAAACTTGAATAAGATCGAAAACAATTTAAGCCTTAGCAAATCAACCTTGGAAAACCGGATCAATAACTTGCAAAGTCAGATCAAGTCTATTCCCACCAAGAACAGAAGGTTACAAGAGATTATCCGTAAACAGAATATCAAAGAAAGTTTATACTTATACCTATTACAGAAATGGGAAGAAACAGCACTAACAAAGGCTGTAGCAGTTCCAGATTCAAGAGTTATAGATACAGCAATTGCGGGGGGGCCAGTTGAGCCAAGGACGACGATTATCTATGCCATTGGGTTGCTGCTTGGGCTGGGAATTCCTTTTTCTCTAATTACAGTTAGAGATCTCTTAGACGATAAGATATATTCCAAAAAGGAAGTGGAACAAGAAACCGGAACTCCAATACTAGGGGCTATCAAACGTAGTACCAAGGACTCTCCTATTGTCGTGAGCAAAGGCAGTAGATCCTCTATTTCCGAAATGTTCCGCCTGATAAGAACCAATATACAATTCCTGAATCCAGGTACGGAGCAGCAAACAATTCTCGTCACCTCAAGTATGAGTGGAGAAGGTAAAAGTTTTATTGCATTGAATATCGGTATCAGTCTGGCCCTGTCCCAAAAAAAGGTTGTACTAATCGGACTAGACCTCAGGAAGCCAAAACTAAGTAAATACATTACAGAGGGCAACCCGCCTTCTACTGGATTGACTAATTACCTCATCGGAGGAAGTACCCTGGCCGAAGTTCTTCGTCCGACCAATATCTTAGATAACTTACACTACATCTCGAGCGGCCCTGTCCCTCCGAATCCTGCTGAATTGATCCTGACGGAAGAAACCAGACAGCTCTTTGATGAGCTAAAATCAAGGTATGACTATATTATTGTGGATACTCCACCTGTTGGGCTTGTTACAGATGCGCTCTTGCTCAAGGAATTGACCACCAGTTCTATTTTTGTGGTGAGGTCTGGGATGACTAAAAAAGGGCAGTTAGAATTGATCAATGATATTTATCAAGCTAAAAAGTTGAATAACCCTGCAATTATAATTAATGGAGTGAAACGCGGTCAAGGGTATGGTTATGGTCATAGCTATGGATATGGGTACGGCTATGGTAACGGGTATGGATATTATGAGGATTAGTGCAGGATGGGGCTCTAAATATATCTGATCATCATCAATTAAGAAGCAAAGCTTGAAAAACAAAGACACCTTTATTATAGCGGAAATTGGCCAAGCCCATGAAGGAAGCCTGGGCATCGCCCATTCTTATATTGATGCTTTAGCATTTACTGGAGTTAATGCGGTCAAGTTCCAAACTCACATCGCCAAAGCTGAAAGTAGTTTAGAAGAACCTTTTAGGGTCAAATTTTCCTATGAAGATAAAACTCGTTTTGAGTACTGGCAGCGAATGGAATTTACTTTCGAACAATGGTTAGGTTTGAAAGAGCATTGTGAAGAGAAAGGTATGGTATTTATAAGTTCTCCTTTTTCGTTGGCTGCGGTGAATCTTCTAAACCAACTAAAGGTTGAGTACTTCAAGATTGGGTCAGGAGAGGTAAATAATCTCTTATTACTGGAGAAAATAGCAAAGACTGGTCGGTCAATCATTTTATCCTCGGGGATGAGCTCCTACCAAGAATTAGATGACACCGTACAATTCATTAAGTCCTTTGGAAACCCGCTTTCGATCCTACAATGTACTACCGCTTATCCGACCAACGCAGAGCAATGGGGATTAAATGTAATTTCAGAATTACGTGACCGTTTTGAAGTACCAATTGGATTCTCAGATCATAGCGGAGATATTTACGCGTGTTTGGCAGCTGCTACAGTTGGAGCAGAACTACTAGAATTCCATGTGGTATTTGACAAAAGAATGTTTGGGCCCGATGCCAAGGCTTCGCTTACCATCGACGAAGTAAGGAAATTGGTAACCGGGGTGAGACAGATAGATACTGCTCTGAAATCTCCTATTGACAAAAGAGATAACTCCCCCTATCTAGGCCTAAAGAAGATCTTTGAAAAATCATTAGCAGTCAATAAGCACAAACCAAAGGACAGCATTCTTGAAATTGATGACCTAGAGACCAAAAAGCCAAGTAATATGGGCATTCCAGCCTCAAAGTTCCGGGAAGTCCTTGGCAAACCACTCATGAAGGACAAAACAGAGTGGTCGTTCTTGACACCTGAAGACTTCGAATCTTAAAAACTTATTTTGGCCAAGTTTATCAGTTATCGTCCACAAAAACACAGATTAGCACTAGAGAAGCTGATCACGACCACCTACGGTGACTCTTCCTTCATGTTGGATGAAGCTTATCTTAAGTGGTGGTTCCTCTCCTCACCTTTCCGACCTACCGAGCAGACCGAGTCAGATCTCTTGGTTGCCATTCATGATAGTGAATTAATAGCTTTTAATGGCCATGTAGCAAACCAACTGCATTGGAAAGGTCAATATCTGCCTTCCTATTGGATGATCAATACCATGGTACACCCTGATTTCCGAAGAGGCTTAGGTTATTTCTTGATGAAGGAGAGCTGTACTAGATACCCAAATGTCGGAGCTATTTCTTTCAACAGCGCTTCAAAACCTTTTTTGCAGCTGCTAAAGTTCAATTTATTTGATGAAGGCACTATGAATCGTGCAGTTGCTGTAGGAAGCAAAGACCAGTTTCTAGAGCTTCCTAGCAATGAGCTTACTAGCTCATTGCTAAGGCGTAAAAGCGAGATACATACAGATGAGACGCTGAAAATACTGAAACATGAGGATATTGAAACAGCAGCTCAAGTCTGGGAAAGTGTAGCTCCAAGATACGGGCTATCCACCAATAGAACTGCGGCATTTCTAAAATGGCGATACCTGGAGCATCCAAGTCAGACTTACAAGGTCGTTTGCTTATCTTCTAAAGACCAATCCAAGGCCATTGCGGTGATCCGTATCGATGGGCATAGAATTCATGGATTGAGAATTATTGATCTCTTTGGAGAAGAGGAGGCCATGCCCTCTCTACTTACGGCCATCTTAACCTATGGCCGCCAGGAAAGGTGTGCTTTTATCGATTTCTATTGCACCGGATACAGAGACAAACTAGCCTTTGAAAATGTAGGTTTTCGTTGGTTGTCAACAGCTGAAAAAGATCAGATTCCTTTCTTATTAAATCCTCCGGTTTTTGGCAGGGTTTTTCATGAAAACTTGGCCTTCAACTTTACAACCACTGATCTACAAGCAATAGGACAAATGGAGGAAACTTACTTCACCAAAGGAGATTCTGATCGAGATCGTCCACAATAAAGCTAGCTGAAAGTTGAGATTCATTTCTGTCATGTATCACTATTATCGAGAGGAGGTCTATCCAGGAGGGATTTATCCTGTCAATTCTAATTTACTTGAAAACCAGATTGACCAACTATCAAGATACTATACCTTTATCGGTGAAGAAGATATATTAAAGTGGTTAAGGGCAGATATCATTCCAAAGGGGAATTACTGCTTGATCACCTTTGACGATGGATTGAAAGAACAGATGCAGGCATTTGATTATTTATATGAACGAGGCATTCCATCTATTTACTATGTCCCAACGGCCAATTTAAGAAAAGGTAAGGTATTGAATGTTCATAAACTGCATTTCATCAGGACGCAATTCAGTGATGTCGAGTTACTTAGAGAAATTCAGCGGAGGTTTGATTTTGCAAAATATTCACAGAATGAAAGTCAACTTAAATCTCAATACAAATACGATTCTTTAGAAAGTGCAAAGATCAAGTATTTTTTAAATTTCAGTCTTTCTCCCCTTGAAAGTGAAAAACTGATTAATGAGCTATTTGCACAGATAGTAGATAGTGAGTTAGGTTTCTCTAATTCTCTATACATGAATGAAGATGACCTTAAGAAACTAGCGACTGCCCAAGCCTTAGGGGCTCACGGTAGTAATCACCTTCCCTTAGCACAACTAGCCTTCAAAGAAGCAAAGGAAGATGTACAATCCTCAATCGACTACCTAGAGCAACTGACCGGCACCCCGATTCGTTCTTTCGCTTATCCATATGGAGGAAGAACTGCCGTTAGCAACGGTCTACATAAGGTTTTCGAAAACAGCTCTGTCAAATTTGCACTCACAACCTGGCATGGCTGGAATAATGAAAGTCACCTCACCGGATCAGCACCATTCTACCTAAATCGAATTGATACAAATGATGCTCCTGGCGGGAAAAATGAGAGTATAGAATTTATACCAAAATAAAGTTTTTGGATCTTGGAGAAAAGAAGAATCTGTGTCGTTGTCACCGCCCGCCCTTCATACAGTAGGGTGAGAACAGCCCTAGCAGCGATTCGAAAGCATCCTAAATTACAATTACAGTTGGTTATTGCCGGCTCTGCACTATTGCATCGTTACGGGTCTGCAGTAGAAGTTATTGAAAAGGATGGTTTTGCAATTGAAGAAAAAGTGTTTAGTGTATTGGAAGGGGAAAACCCCGCTTCCATGGCAAAGACCTGTGGCCTTACAGTTCTAGAATTGAGTACTACCTTCCAAAATCTTAAGCCAGATGCTGTGGTAGTAATTGCTGATCGTTTTGAAACCTTAGCCGTGTCCATCGCGGCAGCCTATCAAAACATTCCCTTAGTCCACATCCAGGGAGGTGAGGTAACTGGTAATATCGATGAAAAAGTTAGGCACGCCAATACTAAAATGGCAGATATCCACTTTGTGGCTTCTGAAGGAGCCAAGGATCGCGTCATTAAATTGGGGGAAGATCCCGCGTATGTTTTTAATACTGGCTGCCCATCCATAGATATCGCTGCAAATGTGCTAAACCGGCCTTCCCTAGACTTCAATCCATACGACAAATATGGAGGGGTTGGATCTAGTCCGAATCTGGAAGATGGATACCTCGTCGTCATGCAACATCCTGTAACGACTGAATACAGTGAATCCAGAAAACACGTTACGGAAACCTTGCATGCCGCAAATAAGGCAGGACTTCCAACACTTTGTTTTTGGCCGAATGTCGATGCTGGATCTGATGGAACTTCCAATGGGATTCGTGCTTTTAGGGAGATCCATAAACCCAAACATTTCCATTTTTTCAAGAATATGGAGCCAGAAGATTTTCTTAGAATTCTAAGCAATTCTAAATGTCTGCTCGGCAACTCTAGTGTTGGAATTAGAGAATGCTCCTATCTAGGTGTTCCGGTTGTTAATATCGGCACTAGGCAGCATCGAAGAGAGAGGGGAAAAAATGTGATAGATGTATCTTATGATAGGGAGGAGATTTCTAGGGCTATCAACAAGTGGATTAGCAATGGGCATCCTCCACAGGACTACGTTTATGGAGGCGGAGATGCAGGTAAGAAAATGGCAGAAATTCTTTCTAAAATTGAGCTAATCTTTCATAAAACAATAACATTCTAGTGTCAACAAAACCTAATGTTTTAGCAACAATATGTGCTCGAGGAGGATCTAAGGGTGTAAAGGGGAAGAACATCAGACAACTTGATGGGAGGCCATTAATCCACTATACCCTGGAATGTGTTCGCCGATCCAAAGTCATAGACAAGTTCATAATATCCACCGATAGTGATGAGATCCTTGAAGTGGTTAAGTCTTTAGGTTTCCCCGTTGATTACCGAAGGCCTGCAGACTTGGCTCAGGATGATACGCCGAAAAATAAAGTAATCCGACATGCTACACTTCACGTGGAGCAAGAACTAAATTTCTACCCAGATATTATCGCTGATTTGGATATCACAGTGCCTCTAAAAAGCACTGAAGATATTGATAATGCGATCATGGCCCTTTGGAACGATCCATCGATGGAAGGTCTAATCACAGTTTACGAACCTGAAAGGAACCCTTATTTTAATATGGTTGAAGAGAAGGAGGATGGGTTCTATCGTCTGGTAAAGACCCCAAATCCCCCCGTTTTCTGCCGCCAAGATGCTCCACGCGTCTACAGTTTTACGCCGGCTGTCGCTGCTTGGAAACGATCGCACCTCTTTGAACTGGAGCATCTCTTCGCTGGCAAATGGGGAATCTATGAAATGCCCGTTGAAAGAGCCATTGATATCGACACACCATTTGATTTTAAGACCGTTGAATTCTTAATGAGTGAAAAAAGGTAAAATTCTATTTCTCGGACCAAAACCTCAATTGCTGGTCGTACGTCAGTGTCTTCCTGAATTCGAGGTGATCTATTGCATCGATTCCGGAGCGATTGACCAACTTTTACCAGAGGTGGTTGCTATCCTGGATGCCTACATGAAAGTTCAGTTTCCTAAAGACCGATTAGAAAAAGCAGAAAATCTTCGTTTGATCACTACGGCAACTACTGGAGCCAATCACATAGATCAACGGTATCTGCAAGAACGTAACATTCCACTATGGACCTTGAAAGGGCAGGAACACATCACTAAAAATGTGACTCCTGCTGCTGAGTTGACATGGTTACTACTTCTTGCTGTCGCCCGGCAATTCAAACCGGCAATCGCTGAGCCTATCTCAGGAGGCTGGGAAAGGAACAAATTCCCGGGATGGATGTTGCGAGGTCGAACTATCGGAATAGTCGGTTGTGGTAGAATTGGAGGATGGGTAGCCCGTTACGCAGAAGCTTTTGGCATGAAAATATTGGGCTATGATCCTTATAAAGAGGAACTTGGTGCTCCTTTCCAGAAACGAGCATTAGACGAACTTTTAGAAGAATCTGATGTAGTAAGCGTGCATGTTCACCTAAATGAAGAGACCACTAATTTGCTTAATGCAGCAACATTAAAGAGAATGAAAGCTGGTGCTATTTTAATCAATACAAGTAGAGGAGAAGTTATTGATGAATTAGCCCTATTGGCAGGGTTAAAATCAGGACATCTCGGTGGAGCGGGTCTTGATGTTTTAATCGGTGAGCCAAATATCGAAGATCACCCTTTAGTACAGTACGCGCGAAATAATGACAACCTGATCATTACTCCTCACATTGGTGGCTTTAGCCCTGACGCATTAAATATGATATTAGAATTTTCTTGCAATCGCATCATTAATTTCTTTAATGAATAATATTCAACAACTTGCACAGGAACTGGTTGATAGAGGTTTAACTGTCGTTTTTGGAGTATCTGGTAGCGGCCCCTCCTACGAGCTAATCACAGCCCTTCTTGACAGAGGAGCTGAATATATTCCAGTTTCACACGAAGCCACAGCTCCAATTGCGGCTGGAGTTTTCGGTTTTGAAACAGGTCGACCTGCTGCTGCCATCTCCATAAAGGGTCCTGGATTCGTAAACCTTCTAGCAGGTATTACGGCATCCTGGTTTGAAAGGTATCCCCTGTATGCCATCGCCGAAGACTACCCTGGAGATCTACCACTCGAAAGAATGCATAAGAGATTACCGCAAAAAGAAATGATTAAACCCATTTGCTCTAAGATTAGCTCATTCTCTCAAATGCATGACTTAAAGGACTTTTTGACTTTTGAAGCAGGACAGGAAGGCCCACATTTTTTCGAATTATGCGAAACCAGTGTCCCCGCCCCAACGGAGACCTTTGCCTCATTCGAATCATTTGTAGCCACTGCACTATCTCCTCAAATCATGGAGAACATTGCTAGTGCTCAACGACCATTGTTGATACTTGGCTCTCTAGTCCGGAGACTAGGATTGCAGGATGCCCTTCAAGAACTAAGGTTGCCCATACTTACCTCTGTTCAAGCAAAAGGACTAATTGACGAAAGAAAGACAAATGCTGCGGGTATCTATACTGGCGTAGGTAAGGAGTTGGCCGAAGAGAAGCTCTTGTTGGAAGAGGCAGACCTGATCATTACCGTTGGACTTCGAAATCATGAAATCCTTGGTATTGGATCTAAGAAGACTTTTTTTAACTTTGATATTACCTCAACTGCGGAGAGTCCTAAGCCAATTGTCGTTGATCAAGAAACGATTATCAACATCTTTGATATATTAAGTACCTATGACAATTGGGCAGAGGCAATTATTGAATCTAATCGTACAGCATTATCAACATATGCGAAGCAAAATGACTGGATGCCAGCGCCTGTTTTCCAGCTTCTGTCCTCCCTCAAGTTTGATCACGGATTAGTACTTGATACCGGCACCTTCTGTACAATTGGAGAGCATTTTTGGCAAGCTTCACCGACCCGACCTTTCTTGGGAAGTAGCAACGGTCGAAACATGGGGATCTCTGTACCTTCGGCACTAGGATTTGCTCTAGCACATCCTGAACTCCCCATATTTTGTGTAATGGGGGATGGTGGAATTAGGTATTATCCATCAGAACTAATGATTTTTCGCAAACTATCATTAGCGGTGTGTTTCCTCTATATGACCGATGGACAATTCGGCAGTATCGCCTGCAATATTAAAGATGACAGATACAGTGATCAGATTTTAAGACCTGCCGGAGAAAGTTGGTCATCCATTGTTCAGGGGATGGGAATCGAGAGTCATATCGTCCATCAAATTAGTGAGTTATCAAGCAAAATTGAACAATGGGAACGTAAAGGCCCTCTGTTCTTGGAACTTCCGTTTGATTCGGAATTATACAAACATATTTCAAAATCCATAAGATAAGCTTTGAAAGTACTATTCATTGGCCTCGGCTCAATTGGGCAACGTCACTTGAGAAATCTAGTTCAAATGGGAGAGTTCGAAATTTTAGCCTTTCGAAGGCGAGGACTTCCCTTGCCTTCCGAATTCGACTCAATCCCGGTCAAGGTTTTTTCGAGTTTGGACTCTGCTTTAGCTCAAAAACCTGACTGCTGTATCATTGGCGCCCCTCCTATTGTGCAACAAGAAGTTTTACCAGAGGTCATTTCTTCGAATTGTCATTTTTTCATCGAAAAACCAATAGCTCCCTCCTATACCATATTACAACCATTGGAACAGGAGGTCACTCGTCGTAGTTTGGTGAGCATGATTGGCTACAACCTTAGACACCATCCAGTACATGCTCAGTTAAAGTCACTCATAGATTCGGGGGACATTGGTAACATTGTGTCAGCACGAGTAAGTGTAGGACAATATTTGCCAGAGTGGCATCCAAAAGAAGACTACCGCCAGGGGTATAGTGCTCGTCGAGATTTAGGTGGAGGCGCAGTGCTAGATCTAATTCATGAAATTGATTTCATTTGCTCTTTATTCGGTGAGGTAGAGGATATCCAGGCAATGCTGGCAAAAGGTTCACATTTGGAAATCTCTACCGAAGATACTGCCGAAATCTTGTTGCGATTTAAGAGTGGCATTATCGGAAGCGTACATGTAGATTATGTACAAAGGCATCCGTTCCGAAACGGTATGATCATTGGCGATGAAGGTACGCTAACTTATGATATTCTCGCCAGAAAGATATCTCACTATTCCGCAGAGGGACAAGCGGAAGAGTACAACTATCCTGATTTCGTTTGGAATGAAATGTACTATAATGAGTTAAAACAATTCTTGGAGGCGGTCCAAAATAGAGTCGACACCACCCCAGATTTCTCTTGGGGATTGGAGATGTTACGGATAGCAGTAGCGGCCAAAGGCAAATGATCTTGAAAGCTGGACAAAAAGCAATTACTTTTTTAGTCAGTCCAAATGGTTTAGGACACTTTCGACGAGTGCTTTTAGTTGTCGAGCAACTAGTGGATATAAGGGCAAATCGATCTATTACGGTCTGCTGTTCAAAAGAGCAGTTTAATAAGAGACATTACTGGAATCTACCCAATGTCTTGCATTCAAAAGACATACAGTGGCAATTGCTGGAATTCCCACCTAGTACTTACTGGAGTTCCAAGCTGAGTGGCTTCAATGCACAGGATCACATAAAGTTTTTTAAGAATTTAATACAGTTACCTGCCGTCAGAAATGCAGATCTTGTAATCAGTGACAACCTAGCAGGAATACTAGCCTGCAGACAAGATGCCTTTTTAATGGGCTCTTTCCTGTGGTGTGATGTATTTTCGCCCGTCAATGCTAATGAAGTAAATCGGGAGATCCTTAAGATAGTCGATTGGGAACGGAAATTACTTTTGCGCTCCCGTCCTCAAATGTTCTGTCTGCAGGATATGATGATGCCAGCACTTGAAGAACTGACCCGCCCCGTCCCACTTGCGTGGTTCTGTAGTTCAGATAGATCCACCACCCCAGGAGAGCTGTTCCGCATTTTAGTGACGGGTGGAAATACCAAGGTCTTGAATGAAAAGATCAAAGCGGCCTTAGCCTCCTTACCCAAGAATCCTGATTGGCAAATTCTAATTGACAAAAACCTGGCCAAGGCTGCTCAACAATTGCCAAACCTTGACTTCAGTGAGTTCTCCTTTGAGACAAAGGATTTTCAAAGTTTATCAATGATCGTAGCAAGACCGGGTATAGGGATACTGACTGAAGCAGTAAGATTTTGCATCCCAGTATTAGCCATAATGGAAGCAGAAAATAAAGAGATTCTTCATAACTCCCAACGGGTCTTGGAACTAGGCATTGGTCACACTATTGGGGAAGAAGAATTGTCACATCTGCCTTATCATATAAGTGAAAGTTTTTCTCCTTCTAAAATTACCACTTATCAAAGCAGGCTTTCCCAGCTACAGCTTAATGGGCATCTGAAAATAAGAGACCATCTCTTACATTTTTTAGAAACGAAGCAATCTAGTTTGCACTATGAGTAACTTTGAAATGATCTGTACAACAGCTGATCAAAGTTTGATGGAGATCCTCCGACTGCTTGATCTTGGTGGAAAGATGAACCTTCCCGCCGGTATTGTTTTGATACTGGACAAGTCTGGAAAGCTATTGGGAACCATCACAGATGGGGACGTACGCAGGGCCATTCTGAAACATGGCAGGCTTGATATGCAAGTGGAACAATTGATGAGAAGAGACCCAGTAACTTTTCCGGATCATTTCACTATAAATCAGATCCTAGAAAGACTACCTAGTGAACTGGAAAAAAGGAATCGTCCCGGCAAAAAATACCTCAGTAAGATCATCCTTGTCGATCAGGAAAATCGTCCAACACGATTAATAGACTATCATCAACTTTGGGAGCAAAGAGTAGCTACGCATAGACATTTGGTCGTTGTAGGTCTGGGTTATGTTGGGCTAACTATGGCACTGGCCTTGGCTGATGTTGGATTTCTTGTGACCGGAGTAGATATCGATGACTATAAATTGGATCAGTTAAGAAAGGGGAGATCCTATATTCATGAATTGGGCTTATCTGAATTGCTCCGAGAACATATCGGAAAGAACTTTAGAGTATCAAAGACAGTTCCTTCAGGCGGAGATGTTTATATCATTTCCGTAGGTACACCGATCAAGAGCGAATCCTCCGGGTCTAAAGCCCCGATCCTTGACTATCTTAATGATGCGATTGGAAAAATCGCTGAACACTTGTCTCCGGGTAATTTAGTTATTCTACGATCTACTGTTCCAATTGGGACTTGTCGAAGTCATGTTAAGGAAAAACTCGAAGATACAACGGGCCTAAAATGTGGCATAGACTTCCATCTATCCTTTGCACCTGAACGGACAGCTGAGGGCAAAGCACTCAAGGAGCTTAGAGAACTTCCACAAATCATTGGAGGCTTTGACAAAGATTCGACCGAGGCTACAGTAGCTCTATTTAAGGAGTTAACCAATACGATTGTCAGAGTAGACTCCCTGGAAGCTGCTGAGATGGCCAAACTAATCAATAATTCTTTCCGGGATTACATTTTCGCCTTCTCAAACCACGTTAGCAGGATTGCTGCTCAGTTCAATATTGATATCAATGAGGTTATTCGGGCTGCAAATGAAGGATATCCAAGGGATAAAGTCCCTTTGCCTAGCCCAGGCGTGGGAGGCCCTTGCTTAACGAAAGACCCCTTCATTTTTGCATCTGTAGCCAAAGATCAACATCTATCAGGCAGTCCTTTTCAGATGTCTAGACGCATCAATGAGGATATGCATCAGCATGTTGTCGACAGCTTACTTCAATTATTAGCTATGGCGGGGAAAGACCCCATGATTTGCAAAGTTCTCGTTTGTGGTCTGGCATTCAAAGGCCATCCTGAAACTGGAGATCTACGCAATTCTACTTCTGTCGAAATCGCACAACTGCTCCGGGCTAATGTAGGAGAAGTGTATGGTTATGACCCTGTGGCCCCTTCCGCAGAAGTCGCAGAAACAGGGCTGACCCCCAGTCAGATACCCACCGGATTTATTGGGATGGATGCGGTCCTATTCCTAAACAATCACAAAAGTTTCGAAAAGATAGATGCCTTTGAAATGACGAGAAAGTTAGCGGAGAATCCAATCATTTACGATGGATGGGGGTTATTCCGATCAGAGGAGATTCTAAATACCAGAGCTAGCATCTATGCCGGCCTAAGTTTTCACAAATCCAGTTTAAAAGCTTCTTATGAAAATATTGGGAGTCATTCCAGCTAGAGGCGGTTCCAAGACTGTCCCCAGAAAGAATATCAAAGATATAGCCGGCAAACCTTTAATCGCTTGGACAATCGAAGCTGCACAGGGGAGCCAACTAACGAGAACGATACTCAGCACGGATGATGAAGAGATAGCTGCAGTAGGTCGATCATTTGGTATAGATGTACCCTTCATTCGCCCTGCACATTTGGCAACTGACCTGGCCAATGCTGTCCCAGTAATGCAACATGCTCTACTCGCCTGCGAAGAGGAGGACGGCAAATATGATGCCTTAATGATGTTGCAACCTACCGCGCCTATGAGGGTCAGAAGAGATATTGATCAAGCTATCGAAAAGTTTAAAAGTGATCAGTCCCTGGACGCTATAATCACGATCACAGAAGCTAGTGAACCACCAGAGCGAATGAAATATCTCGATGATGCTGGTCTTCTAGTGGACCCGCCATTTTGTGAAGCTTATGAAAATCAACCTCGGCAGGAACTTAAGCCGATCTTTGAGAAAAATGGATCAATCTACCTAACTAGAAGAGACATATTGATGGATAGGAATAGCTTTAAAGGAGATCGTTGTTTTGGTTTTTTCATTACCCCAAAACGGTCGCCGAATATAGATACACATTTTGACTTCATGATCGCTGACATGCTAATGCGACAAGATCAATGGCAGGAATGGTAAGGGGTTGCAAATATGTTAGCTGCTTGTTAAAAAATAAACTTAAAGGAAAATGAAACCAGTTTTAATCGCAGAATGCTGTCAAAATCATAATGGAGACAAGGAACTCCTCAAGCGCATGATCCACGCAGCAGCAGCAAATGGGGCGGACTACGTCAAGATCCAGGCCATAAGATCTAAAGAACTGACACATCGCCCCAGATTTGACGAAGGGGTGATGAGTGCAGGAGGTATTGTGCAAACGATCAAGCGTCCATATGCGGCTGAGTTGGAAAGATTGAGCAAACTAGACCTTGATATCGACACAGAAGCCTGGTTTGTGGAAGAATGCTGGAATGCTGGTGTCGCTCCATTAACCACCGCCTTTTCCCGAACTGGCGCAAGGGAGGTAAAAGATCTAGGCTACGAAGCCATTAAGGTCGCCAGCTATGACTGCGCTTCCTTTCCGTTGCTGGAAGAACTCAAAGGCTACTGGAAGAAGATCTTTGTGTCAACAGGCTCGACCTATGACGAGGAGATCGCCAAAGCAGCAGAAGTCTTGGAGGGGTCAGATTTTACTTTCCTACATTGTGTAACCATCTACCCTACCCCATTGTCTGAACTGCATTTAAGAAGGCTTAACTTCCTGCGTAGTTTCTCCAGTTCGGTAGGATATAGCGATCATTCTAAACCAGATGAAACAAAACTTTGGGCCAGTAAATTAGCCCTAGCTCTAGGCGCTGATTGTGTTGAAAGGCATTTTACGATTGAGGAACGTAGTGCTTCCCGTGATGGACCAGTATCTATTCAGCCACAGGAATTGCAAGAGCTCCGATCTTTTGCAGATCTACCTCGCTCAGAAAGAATGGAGCAGATCAAAAAAGAATACCCAAATTGGCGTGAAGCATTAGGAAGTGCCAACAGAGTCATGTCTCATACGGAAAAGCTCAATAGAGATTATTATCGCGGAAGATTTGCCAGTAAAGTAGATGGAAAAGTGATCTACAATTGGGAAGAAGTACAATTTTAATCCAGCAACGTGGTACAACTATTCAGCTCGATATATCAATTGCTCTCGAAGAAGGAGAAAAGGGAGTTTTATTTCTTGTCCTTTATCGCCCTGATAAATGCCTTGCTACAGACAGTGAGCGTCGTTTCTGTACTGCCCTTTATTGCAGTGGTAGCAAACCCCAAAATGGTTGAAACGAACCAGTACCTCGCCCGGATTTACACTTATTTTGGTTTCGGCAGCACAACTGGTTTTCTCATCTTCTTGGGAGGCGGAGTGTTGTTCTTTTTGATTCTTACCAACGCCCTTCTAGGATTTGCAACTTTCAGAAAACAGTATTTTATCAAGGATTTACAAGTCGCTTTTGAACACAAGTTATTAAAGCGGTATTTACAACAGGAATACACCTTTTTCCTAAGGCAAAACTCCGCAGACCTTTCTAAAAGAGTGATCGAAGATGCGAGGATGGTGGCAGAAAGGATGATGCTGTCTTTCCTTGACCTTATAGTAGGTGCTTTGGTTAGTGTCTTCCTGCTCACGATGATAATCTTAGTTGATCCGATACTTACGCTTGTATTATTTGGCTTTATGGGTGGATTCTATGCCATTATTTTTGGCTATATGCGTCGGAAAATGCACAAATTATCATACGATAAGTCGATCGCTATGAAAGACCGGCTTAAGACCCTTGGAGAAACTTTTGGTGCCATCAAGGACATAAAGTTGACGGGAAGAGAAAGCTTCTTCCTTAGCGTATACAGAACAGTAAATCAAACATTTGCCGATGCCAATGCCAAAATGAGGTTATTCCCCAAAATTCCCCCTTTAATAATGGATCTACTCAACTTCGGAAGTATGATCCTTGTTGTGATCTACTTCTTATTTTATGAGGATAATCTTTCAGTTGTACTACCAATCCTGACTCTGTATGCCATTACAGCGCATCGACTTAAACCACAAGTACAGGTAATTTTCACTTCCTTAACTAACATTAACTTTACTAAGGCTTCCTTGGATTTTCTGCTTACTGACCTAGAAAAACTTCCAGCCTTGCCCACCAAATCAAAGGCCGAACTTAAGAAGGAAGACCCCTTTTCAGCCTTCCGCAATATTGACATTCGACAATTATCCTTTAATTATCCTGGTCGAGAAGAAAAAGTACTCGACCAGATGAATCTCCAGATTGATACAAATCAAACCATTGCACTGGTTGGCGCCTCTGGTTCGGGCAAAACTACCCTGGTTGATCTCATATTGGGTATTCTCAAATCATCCAAAGGTCAGGTGTCAATTAATGATACGGCACTAGATCAGGAAAACCTATCATTCTGGCAACGACATATTGGTTACATTCCACAGCACATTTTTCTGTTTGATGATACGATTGCCAATAATATTGCATTTACTGAGGCAGATGAAGCTATTGATCATCAACTACTACAAGAAGTAATTCGGACCGCCGAATTGGAAGACTTTATTGCCGAATTACCACAAGGCATCCATTCTATGGTCGGAGATAAAGGCGTCCGATTAAGTGGAGGGCAAAGACAGCGTATTGGAATCGCTCGAGCCTTATACCGGAAACCATCCCTACTGGTGATGGATGAAGCCACTAGCGCATTAGATGGTATCACAGAAGAATTGGTGATCAACTCCATTTATCGACTTTCCGGAAAATTGACCATCATTATGATCGCTCATCGCCTGACGACAGTGAAAAACTGCGATTGTATTCACCTGCTGGAGGATGGTAAGCTGGTACAATCTGGAACTTATGAAGAGTTAATAGCTTCAAACCCGACTTTCAGGTCCATGGCTAAGGAACCCTCTCTAAGTCAAGATTCTACCCTCCAGGACTTGCCAGGCTAAATCTTGCGGATGTACTTACACACGAATATATTTAAGTCTGCTACTCTACCAGCTTTGATGGATAAGCCCGCCATCATTATAGATGAATTGACCTGTTCCTATACCGAACTAAGGGATCACATTCAAAACCTCGCACAGTATTTACAGACGCTCGACTTTGAGACTCAAGCTAGCATTGGCCTCATCCTCGATAATCGCCTCGAAACAGCTGTCTCACAATTTGCCATCCCAAAGGCTGGAATGATAGCAGTTCCGATGGACACCAATATTCACCCCAATAATTTTCAGTACATTGCAAATGACTGCGATCTTAGGCTAATCATATCCAATAGTCGGATATTTAAACGACTTCGAAGGTCAATTCCAAACTTGCAAACTCCCTTCCTTTTAGTAGATGAGGTAGCTAATGAGAATCATTTATTGCTAAAATGGCCCAAAATTAATGAGGCTTCCTTCTCTCAAGAAGGAGTCAATATTCAGAATACAGAAATTCATGAAAATGATACCGCTCTGATTTTATACACCACAGGAACTACTGGGCTTTCTAAAGGCGTTGAACTAACGCACAAAAACCTTTTAGCGGCCAGCAACAATATCAATACGTTTATTGGTACTAATCAAGACACAATAGAGAGCATGCCAATGCCTCTTTCCCATTCCTTTGGCTTTGCAAGATTGAGGTGCGTGCTTGAATCTGGAGGAACGATAATTCTGGAGCAAGGACTGCTGAGGCCAGAGCTAATGCTGAGTCGTATGAGACAGTACAAAGCGAACGCCTTATCCTCTGTTCCAGCAGGCTTTTCCATTCTTTTAGACCGCTATGAACAAGAGTTTACAACACTCTCCGATCAGCTTAAACACATTGAGATCGGAAGTGCTCCCATGGCACTAGCCAACAAACAAAAGCTCATGCGCTTGTGCCCAAAAGCTAGGATTTGCATGCATTATGGATTGACCGAGGCATCGAGAGCTGCTTTTATAGAATTCCATACTAATAAAGACCATTTGGAAACCATTGGAAAAGCTAGCCCAAATGTAAAGATCAAACTTGTAGATGCAAACGGAAAGGAGGTGCAGTCTGCTGAAATAGGTGAGATTGTGGTGCAAGGAGATATGATCATGAAATCCTATTGGAACAGAGCAGAAAAGACTAAAGAAGTGATAAAGGATGGGTGGTTGCACACTGGAGACATGGCCAGACAAGATGAAGATGGATATCTGTATTTCATCGGAAGGCAAGATGATGTTATCAACTTTGCAGGATTGAAAATTGGACCAATTGAGGTAGAACAGGCCTTGAAGAGTTTTCCTGGTATTGCAGATGCGGCGGTGGTGGGTCTTAAAGCAAAGGACGAAGTACATGCAAATGCAATAAAAGCCTTTATCGTGCTGGAAAATGACAAAACCTCATTCGATCAACAAGCCCTTCGGAAACATTGCTTTGGTCGTATAGAAAGCTACAAGATTCCAACACAATTTGAAATTGTTCAGGCTATACCCAAGACTTCTTCTGGTAAGCTCAAACGACAAGCTCTACTACAAGCTCATTTGTAGACAATTCACATTTATGAAAGATCAGATCAAAACCTTTCTGGAAGAACAGTTCTTCATAGATTTTGAAGATACTCCTGAAGATGAACATCTATTTAATGCAGGGCTCATAGACTCCTTTGGATATGTACAGCTGGTTCAACACCTAGAATCAAGCTTTGGAATTTCGATCCCAAATGATGATTTGCTGAACGATTCTTTAATCTCTCTAGCCAGTATCACACAATACGTTGGTAGAAAGGTGGCAGAATCCTCCACAAGCAATTAAGAACATGTGCGGAATAGCCGGATTTTTTCGCCCTACCATAAGTACAGCTGCATTCCCAAATAAGCTTAGTGCTATGCTTGCGCTACAGCATCATCGTGGTCCTGATGAAGTCGGGCTATATTATGACGATGAGGTCGGGCTCGGTTCGACAAGATTGAGTATCATCGACTTGGGGGGTGGACAACAGCCTATTTCAGCTCATGGAGACCGTTATTGGATCGTCTACAACGGAGAAGTCTACAATTATCTCGAACTCCGCCAGGAGCTTGAAAAGGAGGGTATATCCTTTAAGACAGCTTCTGATACGGAGGTGGTTCTGCAGGCCTTCATAAAGCACGGAATTGAAGGCCTCAACAAATTAAATGGAAATTTTGCTTTCGCCATTTATGACCGCTTGGAACGATCCATTTACCTGGCTAGAGATCGGTTTGGCCAGAGACCAGCATTTTATACCTATGTGGACGGAGCATTCTATTTCAGCTCCGAGATCAAGTCTTTTTTGGCCCTAGATAGACTATCGCTAGAATTAGATCTCGATAAGCTATCTTCTATTTTTTATACCTGGGGATCTTTACCACATCTGTCGGCATTTAAAGGAATACAACAGGTTCCAAATGGTTGTTGTATCAAGATTTCTACTGAAGGGCTTAGTCAGCATCCCTATTACCAGCTGGATTTCAATCGATCACCATTTGAAGGAAGCTTTGATGAGGCTGTTGAAATAACTAAGGAAAAACTGCTGAAGGCCACTAAACTTCGGCTTCGTAGTGATGTGGAAGTTGGGACCTATTTGAGCGGTGGACTCGATTCAACCATCACAACAGCCATTGCTCAGGAAAACACTTCGAGAACGATAAGGACCTTCTCCATCGCTTTCGAACAGCAAAACTATGATGAGAGTAGCTTTCAGCAACAAGCCAGCCTCAGCTTAGGTACCAAACATGAACAGCTGCTGATCAGCAACCAAGATATAGTAAAGTCTTTTCCTTCTGTTTTATGGCATGCTGAAACCCCAATGTTTCGCACTGCCCCAGTGCCCATGTATCTGCTCTCGCAGATGGTCAATAATGCGGGAATTAAAGTAATTCTAACCGGAGAAGCCTCCGATGAGTCATTTCTTGGATACAACATCTTCAAGGAAACGATCTTAAGGGAGAAATGGTCTACTCTAGATAAGGATACCCAGCGACAAGAAGTCCTTCAATTGTATCCCTACTTAGAGCATTTTACTACTGAAAATGCTGCTGCTCTTATTAGCACTTTCAATCGTTTTGCAAGTGAAGTGGATGATCCTCTTTTCTCCCATCAAATGCGGTTCTTCAATACGAACTTTAGCCGCAGACTCTTGAACAGAAAGCCAGAGATATCTCCTACTCAGATTCTTTTGAATCATAGCCAGCAAAGTTTACTGAAGCTTAATGCAGTCCAGCGTGCACAATGGCTCGAGTTTAACACCTTACTTTCTGGCTATTTACTCTCGACGCAGGGTGATCGGGTAGCTCTAGGAAATTCTGTCGAAAACCGAGCCCCGTTTCTAGATGTAGAGGTAGTAGAATGGGCTCAATCTTTACCGCTTTCTTTTAAACTCAACCAGCGAAATGAAAAGTTTATCTTGAAAGCTGCCTTTCAGGATAAAATTCCCACTAGCATTGTAAAGCGCCCAAAACAACCTTATCGTGCCCCGGATGCATTGCCGTTTATCCAGCATACGCAAAAGCATGAATATTTAGAGTTGCTTTGGTCTGAAACTGAACGAAAAAAGGCTACTTGGCTAAACCAGAGTTTAGCCAACAAATTCATTAATAAATTGAGGACTCAGAAAGATCCCATGATCAGCCCAAGTCAGGATCAAGCATTCCTCCTACTCTACTCCACCCTGCTTTTAGAACGATTTTTTGTCAACAGACAACTGCCAATTACCATTCCCAAGCTGGAATCTTTACCAGTAGTTCGTAAAATTGACTTTCGCCAAGATAGCAAGGTAAGTCATCACTCAACACGTGATCAATGAAGATTGCTTTAGTACAATTTAACAGCACATTTTTACGTCCTGTTTTGCTTAAGATTATACAAGAACTTGAGGTTACTGAAATTCATAGTTTCTGGCCGCTTCCTATTGACCATGGAATTGAAGATCAACTACCTAAAGATCTGATTATTCACGAACATTGGAAGGATTGGCTAGCCATTATGGCTAATGATGGGGAAGCCATTGATTTCAATCAGTTGTTACCACTAGATGCCGAGATTTTAACAAAAATGGCTCCATACGAGCATATGTGTAAAAGGACCTTACAGCGCAATGTAAAATATTGGCCAAGACTGTTTAATCCAGATCAGAACGGTATTTTGCAATTAATCGATCGATGGCTTAATCACATCGGCTACAAATACAATTCCTATAACCCCTCTTACAATGAACTTCATGAGTACTACTTACGAGCAGTACGATTTTGGAATGACCTGTTGTACAAAAATGAGATTGACATATTTTTATCAGAATTCCTTCCTCACGCAGGAATGGATAATGTTGGCTACGCAGTTTCAAAATCAAGAGATATCCCTACCATATTCGGCTATTTCACTCCTGCAACTACCTTTCAATACTGGATGACGGACTATGAAAGACCAGCCGAGTATCTGTCCCAGATCATAGAGGACCTGAAGATTAAATATCAGCCAGAGGAATTGCAATTCCGCCCAGGTACGATCCAGGAACTGGCTCGTGTGAGTGCTCCTCCGGAGAAGCAAGCCATACCCTTCGTTGGAGATTTTAAAAAACAGGAGAATATTGCCAAAAAGGCTAAAAAGTTCAAGGATATAGCGGTACAGAAGGCCAAGTCCGGATATCTTCAATTTTCAAAACCGCTTAGCAGTCTTACAAATATCTTTGATCGATCAGCAAGTTTGTTGATCAAATCACCAATTGGCAAAAGATATGGCTTTCAACAAAGAAGGGAGGCATTCTATAATAAGTATCAATCCCAACCAGATTATGAAGAATCATTTATATACCTTCCATTGCATCTTCAACCGGAGGCTTCTTCCCAACCCATCGGTGGTTGGTTCGAGCTACAACTATTAATCGCTGAACAGTTGCACTATTACTTGCCTTCAGGATGGAAAATATATGTAAAAGAACACAGGAAGTATAGCGATCATAACTATCGACCTTTACAATTTTACAAAAACCTGGTCCGATTAGAAAATCTATGCCTGGTACCTAGGGAAGAATCTACTTTTGATTTGCTCGAAAACTGTAGAGCCGTAGCTGCGGTTACAAGTACAGCCGGTTGGGAAGGTTTATTTAAGAACAAGCCATTCTTGATGTTTGGCTATCATTTAACGCAATATGCGCCTGGAGTATTTCCCATTCGAAACAACCAAGACTGCAAAGCGGCTATAGAGAAAGTAGTGCAAGGAATATCCATTAACAGAGATGAATTAAAATATTTCGCTAAAGCGTTGGAGATGATCAGTGTACCTACTACCAGCAGCAGATTCCAGTATATGCAAAAGGAGTGCTCAGAAGAAGAGTGGATCGAAATGTTGGCCAACGGCTACATCAATCAAATTTCCAAAGTTTTGAATATTGAAAATGCAATAGTTGAATGAAAACTGCCATCATTGGTTTAGGCCCACATGGAAAAAGATTACTTAAGATTGTGGAGCGCATGAAAGAATTAGAACTAGCAGGATTGATGGATCGCAATGAGGAAGTCTTAACTTCTCTTGAAGGTATTTCCGCAAGCAAGAAATTTACTGAGACCTCAAAGTTATACGACAATATTCCGGATCTTAAAGTGTTGCTCATAGCAACTAATGGTCCTTCACATGCTCCACTGGCCCTGGAAGCCATAGAAAAAGGGATTCCCTATATTTTGGTAGAAAAGCCTATGGCATGTAGCGTTAAGGATTGCCAAGCCATGATCGAAGCCGCAGAGAAAAAGAAGATCAGGATCGCGGTTAATAAGAAAAATCGTCACGACCCAGTTTATCAATATTTCAAAAAGAAGTTGGACGAAGGCTCCTGGGGAAAGCTTCGCAATATTTACATACAGATCCCAGGGATTGGGCTGGGTTGTGTTGCCACCCATTGGATGGACATGGCCAATTACCTGGTAGGGCGGGTTCCCGAAAGAATCGTTGGTTGGGTCGATGAGCCTAAACTTTCCAATCCGAGAGGATCTCAGTTCATTGATCCGGGTGGACTAGTGATCTGTGACTATGGAAAGGGTATCAGAGCCTTGATCAATCAGATAGAAGATGGTGCAGGCCCAATTACTATGGAAATTCATACTACCAGTATTCGCCTGTTCTTTGATCCGAAAAACGCACATTTGGAGATTCTGGAAAGAGACTTGAGTATAATTCCAGGACCAGGACGCCCTCCAGTCTATGAATCGATCGCATTTCCTGATGACCTTAATCTGAAAGGCAATATGCTGGACCAAATGGAAGGGGTACTTCGCGAACTGATTGGCAAGGATGATATGCTAACAGATGCCAAGCACGGGTCGGTAGCAATAGAAATGCTTGTCGCCTCCTACATTTCCCAACAGCGAGGTCATATTCCCATATCCTTACCACTTAGAAATAGTGAAGACCTAGAAATCTTTCTGCCCGTAACATGATAAAGAACATTGCGATTGTCGGCTATGGTAATATAGCCAGAAAGCACATTGAAGTTTTTAGAGCCCTAGGTTGCCGTGTCGAAGCAGTTTGCAACAGAAGTAGAGAAAACCGTGAACTAGCTCAAAGACAGGATGACATACCATTGGTTTTTGAGGATGTTCATGAGATGATCCAAAAGGTTAAACCTGAAGGTATCTTGGTATGTGTTTCCTATTGGAATATGTACGCAGTTCTAAAGGAGATCATACCCTATGGAATACCAATACTTTCTGAAAAGCCTACTGGGACTTCACTGGAAGAACATTTGAAGCTTCTGGCACTAGCAGAAAAGTATGACACCAGTGTCATGGTCGGTCTGAACCGAAGACACTATTCGATATTACAGCAGGCCCTTGAAATCGCTGGAGGCAAAGAGCAGATCACCTCCGTTTTGATAGAGTGGTCAGAAGACCCGATCAGGCTTCTTGATCAAAAGGGATATACAGAGGAACAAGTCAAGAAGATCATTTTTGGAAATTCAATCCATGGATTAGATTTGTTGAATTATCTAGGTGGTCCGATTCAAGACCCAAAGATCCATTTCCACTCCGCTGGCCCTCGTTTTCGGTGGCAGATGAATCTCTCCGGTATTTCCGAGCGAGGTACGATTGTAAATTTCAACTCCAATTGGGATAATTTTGTCCCGTGGAGAGTTGTATTCACTGCTGCAAATCGGCGATTTATTCTAGCCCCCTTGGAAACTTGCAGGTACTATGAGGGAAAAAATAGAACAGAGGTAATTATAAAGCCTTCAAAATTTGATCAAGATTATAAACCGGGTTTTTTTACTCAAGCAAAAATCTATGTGGAGCAAAAATTCTCTTGCAGTGATTGTAGGTTATCTTCAGTAAATCAGTCGATGGCTTTGGCTGATAAGCTTCGAACCCTAACGCAATGTTGAAGATTCTAATGTTTACTAATTCAAAGATCCTATAAGGGTTTAAGAACATTCTCCCTAAAACGACGATTACTAGATTTAGAGAATCCTAATTCCTTTGTAGCTTGAGCATAGTATGATCCTCAAAACAAAAAAGTTTCAATTCACAAATCAGTTCATTGATGAGAGTAGCCGAAAAACTTCTCTATAGTATATCCAAGCGTTCCAAATCACCAGTCAGAAATAGGCTTCAAGCGCTTGGAGACGATGCTACTAGCGATCATTACAACTTGAATTACGCGCTGAAGAAGCAGTACGATGGCAAAGTAATCAATGGTACCAGTATTGATATCCGTGACAAGAGAATTCTAGAAATTGGATGCGGCCATGGAGGAATATGCCTTTATTGTGGATTGAATGGGGCAAAAGCCGTAGTGGGGCTTGATATAGATGACTTCCGTCTGTCTTTTGCCGAGCAGGCCGTGCAAGTCACTTGCGATCGTTTTGGGATGGACCGGACATCCTTACCTGTCCAGTTTACCAAAATGAGTGCCTATGAGATGACATTTGCGCCTTCCTCTTTCGACCTAATCCTGGCTGACAATGTTTTTGAACATTTTATGGAGCCCGAAAAAGTGATGGAACAATGCTTTAAGATTCTAAAACCTGGTGGTAAAATTGTAGTAAGGAGCATGCCCAGTTACTATAGCAAGTACGGTATTCATCTTAAGAATGGCTTGAAAGTACCCTGGGCTAATCTTTTCTTCTCTGAAAAAACAATCTGCAATGTAATGATCAAATTAGCAGAAGAGAATCCTAAATTACTAGGCTACTATCCTGGAATTAAGAACAAACCAGACAGGATTAAGGACCTCAGAGCTTCCAGTGATCTCAATGGAATCACATATGGTAAATTCCGGAACCTAGCTCGAAAAGTTGGGTTCGTCGTCCAGTCTTTCAAGCCCCATTATACTCCTAGAATAATGGGGTTGATCTTATCTAAAACACCTATTATCAAGAATTCCTTTATTATGGATATACTATCGGTGTCCAGTTCTTCGGTATTGCAGAAACCAGTTTAGCAGCACAGATAGCAAATCAATAAACCTTTTGTGAAGTATCAGCACTTCCAGAACCTGCGAAAAAACAGCCAAAACCTCAGTTTAGAATTGGGGTTCGACCCGATTAACAGCCTATTGATCCCATTAATCAGCATTCAACCTTCAAAACAATCTGAGCCCTTAGGTTTACGAAAGAGAATCATCAATCGCCTGGAAAGAGAGCTAGACACTTTAAGGTTTCGCTTATTGAAAGAAAAGGAAGTAAGTTTGTTGCTCCAAAAAGCAGACATTGTATTTTTCGTAACAGAACCAACCCATTTAAAGCAATGCATACCAATCGGAAGGGCATTACAGGAAAATAATAGATCAACCCTTTACCTGAGCACCAAGAAGGAGCTTTGTATGCCGATTCAAAAGGCAGGTTTAAAGGCCTATTACCTCTCCTGGTTTTTTTCCAGTGAAATGGCGCTGCAAGGTTACTACAAACTTGTCGATGATCTATTCGTTAAGGCAAATTCTAATCTTGCTAGGGATGAAGAATTAATCAGTCGTTGGAAGAGAACCATCAAAAGTCATGGCAAATATCTCTTAGGTTTGAAGCGGGTAATTAGCCAGCTGCTTCATGAAAATAAAGACCAGCTGTGGGTATTAGGTAACGACCTTTCTAGAGATGGCAGGTTAATTGCCCAGCTATTGAAAGATAGGGCAATTAAATTGTTCAGTGTACAACATGGAACCATACCTGATGACCCAATTCATCACGAACATCTAGTAAATAAAATCCTCGTTTTTGGACAAGCAGCAAGGCGGCAGTTGGAATCAAAAGGAATAAATTCAGAAAGGATCATTGTCACAGGCGCTCCCTATCTGGATCAAGAACTTTTGAAAGATAGGTCTGCCGAAATCAAGGCCATTCGTTCTGTCCTAGGACTTCAAAAAAATAGTGCTGAAAATGTTTTGATAGCGTTTTCAGGAGCGGGGCAGCGGACGTCTCTGAGACATCATAAAATGATGATTCAAGTTGTCTTTAACCTAGCGAAGCAGCATGCCAATTACAATTTCATCTTTAAGCTTCATCGCAAGGATAAGATGAGCCTTTACCAAGAATACCCTGCTACTTCCACTGTAGATAATTTGTTCTTTTTTGATGGTAGAACAAATCATAAGGTTTCGAACGATCTTTTTGATTGGTTGGGTTTGGTAGACACCGTTATCACCAGTAATTCTGCAAGCGGAGCAGAAGCTATCCTCTTTGATAAAACTGTATTTAGTCTGGACCTTTTGGAGGAATATGCTGGTGTAGACCATCGGGACGCGGGCGCCAGTATTGCTATCTCATCGGAGCAAGAATTGTTCAAGGCTTTTGGTGCCTATATTAATGGCAAACTACCTCCAAATTTCGAGTCCAGCAAGGCAGAATTTATCACCGATTACTTCTACAGCTCGGATGGTCAGAGCGTAAGGCGGTGTGTACAAGCCTTGATAAGTAGTATGTCCAGTTAATAGTTAGTTGAGAAAGAAAATACTCTATATTAACCATAATGGCGGCAATGGCGGCTCAGAGCAAAGCCTCTTGGATATTCTATCCAATCTAGATCGGGAGAAATTCGAACCTTTTTTGGCGGTTCCAGACAAGGGCCTACTGTATGAAAGAAGTCGAAATCTAGGCGTTCATTGCATTATTTTGCCTCAGCAAAGCTGGCGTTGGTTTTATCCAGGTTGGAAAAACCAAGCTAAGACGATCTTGCTCCTACCCTATATCCTATATCTGATTTTTCGATGGTATCTTTTTATTCGACAGGAAAAATTTGACCTTGTCCATGTGAATATTAACCGAGTAATAGAACCACTTATTGCCGTGAAATGGGCTGGCATTCCTCTTATTATTCACTTCCGCGATATACCTTCTAGAATGGAACGGCAATTTGTTTGGGGGTGGAAATGGTTCTATCGATTCATGCGAACTGGAGATTATTGGGTGGCCAACTCTTCAGCTACATTTAATGATATCCGCCCCCAATCAATGGGGACTTCCATTGTCACAGAAAAGATATTCAATTTTAAAAATCTTAAGATCTTCGATCAGCGCCTAAGGCAAAACGAGAATGGATATTATCAATCAGCAGGCAAGATCCACATTGGAATGATTGCTGCGCTTGTGAGATGGAAAAACCAGCGAGACTTTATCCAATTGGCCAAAAACCTGGATGGAGAGTTGAAAAACACCCAATTTTTAATAATCGGTTCAGGCCCCTTAGATGGAGAACTAAAAAATCAAGTAAAGGAGTTGGGGCTCTCTGAGACCGTCCAATTTACTGGCCAAATTCAAAATATTCCAGCCTTTTTGAGGCAAGTGGATATTTTAGTTCATACCACTTATAATGAACCCTTTGGTAGGGTATTTATTGAAGCAATGGCTGCAAAAGTCCCAGTCGTCGCTTATCAAACGGGAGGAGCCAGTGATATCATACTTGACGGAGAAACAGGATTCTTGGTTAAAGACTACGATATTGATCTGCTGGCTTCAAAAGTAAGGAAGTTGGCAAATGATCCGCAGCTCCGTCAAAGCTTCGGACAAAAGGGTAGAAAAAGGGTGGAAGAAGTCTTCTCAGAATCACCAGCTATGTCCAAAATACATCAGCTATATCATAATATAAATAACTAAGTCCATACTACTTTGAGTCACCCTGTAATCATCCTTTGTGGAGGAGATATCAACCACTCCAATTTACCTATCGCTACGAATGTCTCCAATGCGATGATCCCTGTGAATGGCAAGCCAGTCATCGGGTGGATATTGAATGATCTGTTAGAGAAAGATATCCGGGAAGTCGTTCTGGTCGTCCAGGAAGAAAGCAAAAAATTGATTCAGTTTGTAGAATGGGCTTTCAACGGAAGATTAACGATCAGCTTGGCCACACTCCATAAGAGAGGGAGCATACTTCAATCCTTGCATACTGGATTAGAAAAACTTGCAGAGGATCAGCCGGTCACAGTTCTCCTAGGAGATACATTGATTAAAGACCCTTTTTTTCCCATTTCGGATTATGTTTTGGTATCCACAGCCTATGATGATCCTCGCAATTGGTGCCTTGTTGAAACTGACGAACAGCAAAATATAAGCCAATATTTTGACAAACAGGATCTTCATCAGAAGGGGTTAGCTGCTCTGACAGGACTTTATCATTTCAGTAGTCAAATGCGACTGAAGGCCTCCTGTATAGCTGCTATAGGAAAGGGACAAAACGAGCTGAGCGCTGCCCTATCTATCTATTCTGAATTTAGTCCCATTAAGGCCGTTGAAACGAAGCAATGGTATGACTTTGGGCATATTTCCCATTTTTTAGAAGCCAAGAAAGCACTATTACAAAGCCGTTTCTTTAATCAATTGAGAATCGACAACCTTCGGGGTACTATAGAAAAGACCAGCAACAAAACCGAAAAGCTAAGAGATGAGTTCAACTGGTTTGACAGCCTCCCCCAAGAACTCAAAATCTTCACTCCAAGGCTGATCAGCCAGCATCAGGAGAATGGAAAATTTACCGTTATTCAAGAGTATTATGGTTACCCAAATTTGGCTGAATTGTACCTCTTTGGAAATTTTGATTTCGAAATCTGGAGGACAGCGATCAAAAACCTACTTAGTACACATGATGTGCTAAGCAATTATGCCACTGTACTGAAAAAAGAGGACCTAGAATACATGTATTGGGGTAAAACCCTAAGTCGACTAAAAGAACTGGAATCCGAAAATGGTTTCTTCCAAAAGACGATGCAGGAAGAAACCATTTTAGTCAATGGTCAAGTTTGGCTAAATCTGCCGAGGCTACTGCCAAAAATCGAGCAGCAAGCTAAATTGCTATCCTTGAACACAAGAGGGAGCATTATTCATGGAGATTATTGCCTTTCTAATATTCTTTATGATATCAACAGCCAGGTTGTCAGGTTAATTGATCCAAGGGGAAGTTTTGGGACAAAAGGCATCTACGGTGATCCAAGGTATGATATAGCTAAGCTAAGACACAGTTTTAATGGTTGTTATGATTATATGGTGGCGGATCTATTTAGTGTCAAACACAAAAAAGGCATTTGGAAGTATCAGATATGTCATCATGAACTGTACAAGGACATAGCCGATCTTTTGGATCGTGAAATTGTGGCTCTCGGTTATAATCTGAAGGAAATCAGGTTCATTGAAGGTCTACTATTTCTATCCATGATTCCATTACACAAGGACAAGCCACAAAGGCAGAAGATAATGTACTTAAGAGCATTATACCTCTTTAATCAAATGTTTAAACAAGGCGAAGTGCAGACTCATATTACATTTGTCAACCCCAACTAGACCTCATTCAAATCTGTGATGGATGAAATCAAGCCTAACAACTAATATGGTTAGAAAATCCGAGTGCAACTAGCAAGATGGGAATTCTCAGACTAGTCTTAGCGATCTCCGTCCTAGCGCTACATTGTGGTCCTATATTAGGAAATACACTTGTTGGAGGGAGAGTAGCTGTCCAGGCCTTCTATTTGATCTCAGGTTTCTACATGGCGCTGGTTCTAAGCTCAAAGTATAAAGGCGAAGGCAAATATGGTCTCTTTGTGAGCAATCGGCTACTCAAATTATTTCCAACTTATTTAATTTGTCTACTTGGAACTATAGTTGTAGGGCTTATAGCACACTTACAAGGGAGCGATTTTTTCTTCTCATCCTTCATAGAAGGATTTCATGAACTTACGCCAAGATTAAAGTTTTTTGTGATTTTATCCAACCTAATGATCCTAGGACAAGATTCACTGTTCTTCATTGGGTTTGATGTATCTTCGAGCTCTTCATTTCTGCAATTGGATTATAAGAATTCATCATTCCCGCTTCATCATTTTCTGATTATTGGACAGGCCTGGACAGTAAGTTTAGAAATCATGTTTTACCTAATAGCCCCCTTCATAAATCGTTGGAAAACGAGACACTTGCTTATGCTGGCTCTGATTTCTCTCCTAGGCAGGTTATGCTTTGCATATGTTGGCTTGTCCGAAGCTCCTTGGGACTACCAATTCTTTCCTTTCGAATTGGCCTTCTTTGTCACAGGGATGCTTTGCTATAGATTCTATATCTGGCTACAGAATCGAGAAGATATACTCGTCCAAAACAGAAAGTTGGTGTTGGGCTTATTACTAGCCCTCATATTCCTGTATCAATGGATTCCAGTTAGCAAGGAATTTTCGATATGGGTATTTTATGTTCTGTTTTCATTTTCGCTTCCCTTCATCTTTTCGCTTACAAAAAACAACCCTCTAGACCGAGCAATTGGAGAGCTTAGTTACCCTTTATACCTCTCTCATATTTTGATTGGTCGAATTGTGAGTCAGTTGATCTCGACTGAAGCTTTTTTTTACGGATTTATAGTAACAATTGCTAGCATTGCCTTTTCCTGGTTCATTAACCAGTACACCATCATTAACATAGAAACATTTAGACAGAAAAGAACTATCATTTATGAGAATCGTAATTGACTTAGATGGGACCATTAGTCCTATTCGACAGGATCCTCAAACCTATGCAGATCTCGTCCCTTTTGAGGGTGCCGTTGAAAGATTAAAGGAGCTTAAGGCAGCGGGGCACTATCTTATTATTCAGACCGCACGCAATATGGCTACTCAGAAAAGCAATTTGGGTAAAGTTGTCCAGAATATTGGTAAGACCACTTTGGATTGGCTCGAAAAGTATGATGTCCCATACGATGAGATCTATTTTGGTAAACCCAATGCCCACCTATATATAGATGATCGAGCCTTGCGATTCCAAAGCTGGGCTGAGATTACTGATGATCTTTTGGAAAAACTGGCTAGAGAGAAATGAAGATCGTAATTCCAATGGCTGGAAGAGGTTCACGCTTTGCCGATCGTGGATATAATGTACCAAAACCATTAATCCAGGTAGCGGGTGAGCCGATGATTATATGGGCACTTAGAGGCTTAGAGTGTGTTCCTCGTTCCGAAATCATCTTCATCGTTTTAGCTGAACATGAAAAACACTACCAGATTCGCCGCTTGTTATCAACGTATTTGGATGAGCCCTTTGAGGTAATAAGCATTCCAGATGTAACAGAGGGTCAGTTGTGTACAGTGATGGCTGCTTTGAACGAGATAAACACCACCGAGGATGTCCTAGTCGCTGCCTCAGATAGTTATATCAAAAGTGATATTGCTAAGGATATTGCAAGCAAGTCAGATGATTGTGTAGGCCTTATTTCAGTTTGCGACCTGCCAGGAGATAGATGGAGTTTTGCGAAAACGGATGATGATGGAAAGGTTTTGGAAGTAGCTGAAAAAAAGCGTATTTCAAAGCATGCCAGCACAGGTCTATATTACTTTAGCCGTGGCCACCAGTTGGTTTCCATCGCTAAAAAGATCATAGATGATCAAGAAAAGACCCGGGGAGAATACTATGTCATTCCAGTTTATCAAAAGATGATTAATGCCGGCTTGGTAGTTGAACTCTCTCAGGCAAAAGAAATGTGGGATATGGGGACGCCGGAAGCGAAACAGGAATTTGAAAAACACCTAGGACAAAATGAGCAATAATCCTTTTTTCTCCATTTGTATCCCTAATTACAATTATGCACACTTCATTGGAGAAACCATTCAGAGTGTTCTTGACCAAAGTTTCCAAGACTTCGAAATTATAATCGTTGACAATGCCTCTACGGATTCATCCTGGGAGATCATACAATCTTACGCGAGACAGGACAACCGAATCAATATTCACCGAAATAACTATAATGTAGGTTTTGCCCCAAACCTGCAAAAGGCATCAGAACGAGCCATTGGGAAGTTCATGATCTTACTTTCGTCAGATGATATTATGTACCCAGATGCACTCCAATCCTATCATGAAGCTATCCAGGAAAAGGGGGAAGACATCGTTCTGCATGCAGGGGTAAATCACATCAACCCGAAGGGAGAGATATTACGGGCGACCCTTTTTCATACAGCTTCCGGAATTTTTCATACGCAACACAAGCCTAATGAACTGCAAGCAGAATGGACAGATGGCGCCTTAATCGAATCAAATGGTTTGGAAGTGCTGAGGAAGTCCTTACTGCAGGGGCGAACACCAGCGACCTTCCTAGCCACCTGTTATCCTCGAAAACTATGGGAAAAAGTAGAGGGCTATGACTTGAAGTACATCTACAGTCCTGATGCGATGTTCCTGTACAAACTACTGAGTTGTGGTCCAGCGCTAGTTTACTTGAAAAAAAGACTATTTGGCTATAGGGTACATAACACCAACCAGGCAGCCCAGGCCATAAATTCTGGTGCATTGAAACAGCAGCTCGATCGATATAATTTGAGTTTTGGCATAGAGAAATCAATTCTTCAACAACTCGAACTCGAACGCGGGGCTCTAGCGAAAGTCTTTGTCAATAAATTTTGTCATCGAGAAAGTCTTATCGCCCTTAGTCAAGGATATTGGCTAAAGGCATTCAAATTATACTTCTTCAGTTGGAGCACCTATCCTGGTTTGAGTTTCAAGCGCTTCTCCAACTATTACTGCTTACTTTTACTACTCTTAGGGCCTTTCGGCACTTTGATCCTCAAAGGTGTGCAAAAAAACAATAGCTAAAATGCTACTTAACAAAACAATTGCCGTTGTTGTTCCTGCCTACAATGAAGAGACACAAATCGGCTTAGTGATCGACTATATGCCAGATTTTGTAGATCGAATCATTATTGTCAATGACAAGTCGAAAGACAAAACAAAAGAGATCGTTCAAGCTTACTTAGATGGAGATAACCGCTCTGATTTGGTGCTATCAGATCAGCTCAATTCGAAGATACAGCCTACCATATATAATACGGCTATCAGGGCACTCCAACAAAAGTATCAGGAAGAAGCCAGCCTTTACACACCACACGAAATTGCCAATCAAACTCCAGATAGGGATCGAATCATCTTAATTAATCATTTGGAAAACGGAGGGGTCGGTGCTGCGATAGCCTCCGGCTACAGATGGGCACGAGATCATGGCATAGATTGTACAGCTGTTATGGCAGGAGATGCGCAAATGGATCCAGATGAGTTGGAATCCATCTGTTTGCCCGTTATCCAGGATGGTGTAGACTATGTCAAAGGCAATCGATTGATTCATCGCTCGGCATGGCTTGTTATTCCCAAAATTCGCTTTTTTGGCAATTCCATCTTATCTATTTTGACCAAAATTGCTTCTGGCTACTGGCATGTATCTGATACACAAACTGGTTATACTGCCATTTCACTTCCAGCCTTAAAAGCCATAAACATTTATGATATCTATAAGAGTTACGGCATGCCCAATGATATGCTTGTTAAGCTAAATATTGCTTTCTGCACACTCAAAGAAGTGGAAATTAAACCCGTTTACAATGTAGGGGAGCAATCAAAAATGAAAATCCTGAAGGTCATCCCACGTGTATCCTGGCTGCTGGTCAAGTGCTTTTTCAAACGGCTCTGGATCAAGTATTTGTTCCGAGATTTTCATCCGCTTTTTATTTTATACAATCTAGCCTTTCTACTATTCCTCGGTGCTATTCCTTTGGGATACAAACTAATCACCCCCTTATTTACAACGGGAATCACGGTCAATCCTGTAACCGGCTTGGCCTTCGTATTTCTCACCATCAGTGGATTTCAAGCTATCCTGTTTGCGATGTGGATGGATATACAAGATAATGAGAGATTAAATAAGTAGAAATTGAAACAAACAATAGGGGAACATCCTAGCATTAAGCGTCTACAATTCCTCAAACCATTTTTCTTTTGGTTGAAGTTTTTTTACCCAAAAGCTAGAGGGATAAATTTCATCAATTTACTATATTTCTTTTTTCCTCAGAAAATATTGAGAATTAATGGTAATGTACCTTGGCCTGTACACTGGACAAGCAGAATCTTGTATGTTGAGAGAGTTACCGTAGGGAATAATGCTGCACCGGGAAGGAACTCCTGTTGCTATGTTCAAGCGAAAAACGGCATATCAATTGGTCACAATCTTAGAATGGGACCGGGAGTAGGGTTAATTAGTGCCAACCATGATATAGACGACTATGATCAATGGCTTAGTTGCGAACCAATCACGATTGGCAACAACGTCTGGATTGGTATGAACTCTGTGATCTTACCAGGTGTAAAAATTGGGAATAATGTTGTGATTGGAGCCAATTCTGTTGTAAATGCAGATATCCCAAACAACTCCATAGCAGTTGGTATTCCTTGTAAAGTCATTAGAAAAAAGGATGCTTATCAAGGTCTGGACTATTCCATGATATGAAAACAGCAATTAAGTTATTTGTATATCTGACTATTCTTTTCCTAGGCTTCTTCCTTTGGAAGAAAGGAATATTGAGACTTGACTTTGATGTCGAATTAGGCTGGTTCTGCCTTTCCATTATTCCTCTTTTTTGCGGATTCATTCTTCAAGCCTATCAATGGCAAAAGATACTGGCTTGCCAGAACCTGACTATCAAACTCAAAGATTCAATAATAAGTATCGGGTTGACGATTTTTGGGAAGTATATCCCTGGAAAAATTTGGTTAATCATCGGTCGAGCCGCATTTATAGCATCACTAACCAAATCTTCGATAAGCAATTTATCTCTTATTTCTTTACTCTCTCAGTTATTCACACTTTGGACTGGTTTATTAATTGGTTTCTTACTATTACTATCGCAAACCGAAGCCCATGTATTTGCTTCGATAAGTTTTTTAATGTTTGCGGTGCTATCCATGATAATATTTAATGAAACAATTAATCGATTAATCGCAAATCTAGTTTTTCAGGTTTTTAGACGCAAAGTAGCCATCCCTAGTTTGAGCTGGCAAAATTTTCAGCAATTAATATTGCCATATTTGATAACTTGGGCTTCTTGGTCTATCGGGTTTTACTTCTTATTGGTTGCCTTTAAAGGACAATTTGTGCATCTTAGCGCTCTTGCTATCTTCCCTCTGGCAGCAACTTTAGGGATAGTTGCCGTGATATCACCGGGCGGACTTGGGGTCCGAGAAGCTGCAATTGTATTGCTCCTGTCTACTATTGGTTTTTCCACTGAAGAAGCAACAAGCCTTTCAGCACTGCAGCGAATTTGGTTTCTAATTGGAGAGGCTTTCATCTTCATCCTTGCCTTATCATTAAATAAGTTCCATCTCCATTTTGAAGAAACACAATAAGATAGCCTTTACCGTCGATCTGGATGACTGGTATCATACGCCTTTAGTAGCTGGTGCGGATTTTTCTCATTATCCTACTGTACAAGGTTTCTTCAAAGACTGGGACCAGGAATATGATTTTGTCACTAAGGCTAGTGAGCAACTGCTGAAACTCCTTCAAAAACATCAGATTAGGGCAACCTTCTTTGTCATTGCCGACATGGTGGAGAAGTACCCGAAACTTATGAAAATGTTGAAGGAATCGCCTCATGAGATTGCCCATCATAGTCTCCATCATACCATCCCCTATAATACTAAGAGTAAAGCACCTACCCAGCCCAAGGAAATCTGGGAAAAGGAGCTGATCACGGCTAAAGAGATATTAGAAAAGTATTTTGAAAGACCGATTGTGGGATATCGTGCACCTGGGGCATACTTTGCCAGTTGGATGATCCCTCTTCTCATTAAGAATGGATTCCAATACGATTCTTCGGTTGTTTTCAATTCTCTCTATAATAAAAGCGATATGGATCTTTCGGTGTACCCTCGGAATATTTTCAAGATGAATGCTGAGGGCAAGATGATCGATGACTTTGATGAAGGACTTTGGGAGATCCCCTGGCCAAGTTTGAAATTTCGAAATCTATATCTCCCAGGTGGTGGCGCCTTTTTCTTTCGGGCACTGGGTTTTGCCTATTTTCGAAAACTCCTCTACCAAAATTTAGCTCTTGGAGATACTGTATTTTATATCCATTCCCTTGACCTTTCGGAAGAAAAAATACCCATAAATAATTTTAAAAATCGTCCATTCTACTGGATCAACAAGGGAGGAGTCACGTTTAGAAGGCTCGATAAACTCTTACATCATTTTCAATCTCATTTCTGTTCTTGCAGAGATATCTTGGAGCATTATTGATCATGAAAACACAATCTTGGGCTTATCGGCTCTTAAAACGCTTTGGTATTTACTTGTCTCCCTCCACTTATGGAGACAAAAGTGTTCTTTACTTAATACGAAAGAGCCTACGCTTGTGGAAGAATGAGATCCTACACAGGATCGCAAGGAATTGGGTTATGCTTGCTCCGCTAAACGCAAGAAAACTTCGTCCTCTCCTTCATCGACTGCGCGGGGTTAACATCGGTAAGGATGTCCTCATTGGTATTGAGGTGATATTTGATAGCGTATATCCAGAACGGATCCATATCGCCGATGGAGCGATGATCGCCAATAATGTTAAGTTGATCGCGCATCAACGTGACCTCAGTGCTTATAAAGCCCCGATGAAAATTCGAGATTGTGGTTACGTTATCGAGGATATATATATCGGCGAGGAAGTACTCATTGGAGTAGGAAGCACAATATTAGCCGGAGTTAGTATAGGAAAAGGAGCAGTAGTCGCGGCTGGTTCTTTGGTCATTAAGAATGTAGAACCATATACGCTGGTAGGAGGAGTTCCAGCCAAAGAAATCAAAAAATTTAAATGAGCTGGTTTTGGAACCACAGGACGGGCAATGCATCTAGGACCAAATTAGGTCTGATTGCCCTATTATTGATCGGCTTTGGTATCCGGTTGGCTTATGGTTTTTGGAGCTACGACCCCAGTAACTTCGTAGATGAATTGGATTACCTTGGTCTTGCTGAAGTATTTCTCCAAGAAGGGTTATTTACAAATAACATTACGGAAGAGTATTACACCATCGGACCAGTATGGCCAGGTATTATTGCAATTAGCACCATGGTCTTTGGGCCTTCCCACTACCCAATTATCATCTTCAATGCACTGCTTGCAACTGGGACTATTTGGGTCATCTTTCATTTAGGAAAGTTTATCAAAAATGCTGCTTTTGGCTTATTTTGTGCGTTTTGGGCTACATTCTATGTATTACTATTTAAATATACGGGAACAATCCTTAAAGAGAATCTCCTACAATTCTTATTTCCATTTTCCATTTTACAATTGCTCTGGTTGAGCCAAACACCAAAGAAATTCTGGAATTCATTGTTCCTCTTCACCTTAACCTTCAGCATTTTGATACATGCTGACGAAAGGTATTTTTTCTATACCCCGCTGATTGTATTGGGCCTTGTTGCTCTGGACATAGTCTCTACTCAACTAGGAACGATCAAAGCATTAGCCTTTTCCGGTTTGCTAGTCCTCTTTATGATTCCATGGTTGATTCGAAATTACCAAATGTATGAGCAGCCCATCATACTGACAATTAGAACTGCTCCTTTTACAAGTAAATTACTAGGGTATCCAACCATAAAAGTGCAGGGGCCATTGAGTTCCTACCAGCATTCTGCTTTGCCCATATATGAAGCCATTACTGATTCTTTACGGAATGGTAAGGCAGTCAAAAGTAAAGGCATTAAATACATCCCTGGCATCAAGAAGGCGCTAGATCAGGGAATAAATGTTTACACTTTTTCTCCGGTTAAGAACTATTGGGAAGAATTTAAGGAACTCTGGCGCCCCGTTCGATTTAGGGCAGGGATGGTAGCTAATGGCTATAGATTGCAAGAAAGACGCTTCTGGTATTCCAACCTAATCTATGGGTTGAACTATGGATTACTCTTACCTTTTCTATTGTTGGCTTCCTATCAGTCTCTAAGAAATTGGAATAAACCTTTAATATTTCTACTAGCAATCTTGATAATTCACACAATCATACATGTGTTCTTGGCCCATGCTAGAATGCGGTATAGAATACCGATCGATCCGTTCGTTATTTCCCTTGCTCTATTAAGTATGGTATCTTTAGCTAGTAAACTAACAGTACCCTATCACAGATTCCTCCCTTGGCTCACCAAAGAATGAGATCGGGTGATTATATGAATTGGAAAGAAGGGATTTGGGCTGGGATTTGGCTCAACCTTACCTTAACGCTGGTCGTCACGGTTCTTTCCATTCTCCCTCTAGGTAGCAGTTACCCAGTAATACTGGTCGTAGCTCTACTATTAGGCATTTCAACCAAGTTTAACTCCACAAAATTATTCGCTGTTTATGTCATCTTAGTATTTGCACGCGGTATTTTCGAGCTACAATTACCAGGGCTAGCCATCAGTCGATCTATTAGTGAAGTTGTGACAACACGGCTTTCAAATATTCTATTCCTGTTCGGCACTATTGCACTGCTTAGAAAACGTCAAATAAGATTTAATAATCCACTCCTATGGGTCATCGGATTGTTCTTATTTATTACCATTTTGACAATAGTGACCAGTGGTGTAAGTACTGTAAGTCTAGTTCTACTTTTCCGTTTCTTTCAGTTTCTATTTTTCTTCTTTTGTTTGATCACTATCTTCACTACTCCCAGGGATCTTTATACCTTCTTACTTTCCATAAGTTTCGCATTTATACCGAGCATCATTTTCCTAACCCTTAAAGTTCTCTTGGACCCTAGTCGAGCTGCCGCGTTAGGATACTTTGTATTTTTACTACCGATTACGCTTGCCTTTTGTAGCAGAAGTATTTCCAATTACCAACTCAAAAAATATCAAAGTACAATTTTAGTAATTGCTTTGTTAGGTAGTGGCTGCCTGTTGCTAGCCGAAAGCCGTCGAGTTGTAGTGGGCTTAGTGCTTGCCTGGGTGTTTTTCCTTTCCAGGTTTGGCTTAAAATCTTCTTACCTGGGCCTTCTGTTGCTGGGTGCCGTATTTTTTTCTTTCCTTTTGCCACAAAATATATTTCGAAGAGTAAACAGTACGATTCAATACCTTTCCGGGGTATCAGAATATGCAACAGTAACGCAAGGACAAACAAATACTGTTTTTAGTAAGCGAAACATACTTTGGGATGTTGGTCTGCAGGTGTTTAGGGAAAATCCAATATTCGGTGTAGGAATAGGGCAGTCGAGTAGAAAGACCGTAGCGCTACTAGATGATACCGGTGAAGACTTCATACGAATACATAATTTGTATATTGAAATCTTGGTAGAAATGGGGGTAATTGGCTTTTGTGTATTTCTAATCTATCAATTTGCCCTGCTGCGAATCATATTAATGGCTCGATCCTATAGTAAAAAGGCTGGAGATACCATTCTGCAATCTATCTCCAATGCACTATTGGACATCTTTATTATTGCTCTATTTTTCAACTTTTTTGGTAATATGGGAATATTTGGCAAGGTTGAATGGTGTTTCAATGGAATCATAGTTGGTGTTTTCTTCATTGCTAGAAGGCTCTACTTAGCTAGACCAGCATTCCCCTCCCAATACAGTCCTGCTTAAAAGATGGTTAATTTGAGTTTAATCCTAAAGCAAGATCTTTTCCGTTACTACGGTCTGACAGATTTCAAAACGTTCCTCAAGGCATTTTATCTGATTCCAGGGTTTCGTTTCACTTTTTTTTGGCGCATCGCTGTTGAGACAAAAGGCTTATGGGTGTTCGGGCGGATATCTTGGTGGTTTTACCAGAGGTACAGGATTAAGTATGGGATAGATATCCCACTACGAAGCAAAATAGGTCGAGGCCTTTACATCGGTCATTTTGGGGCTATTGCCGTCCATAGTACCGTAAGTATAGGGGATAATTGCAATCTTGCAAAAGGTGTCACCATCGGAATAGCAAACCGCGGCAAGAAAAAGGGTGCTCCTAGTATTGGCCATGACGTATGGGTCGGCAGCAACTCGGTGATTGTTGGCAAGGTCACCATCGGAGATAACGTCCTCATTGCTCCCAATGCTTTTGTAAACTTTGACGTTCCCGCCAACTCGATAGTAATCGGGAATCCTGGGCTCATAAAACCCTCAGCTAATGCTACGGAAAGTTATATCAACAACAGAGTTTAGTCTTGAAAAAGAAGTTTAGGCTCATATTCCTAGTAAGTAACATTGGCACTGGTGGTCAAGAAAGACAATTGAGCTATCTGCTTGCTAACTTAGACCAGCAGCAGTACCCTAGTCTTTTGTTTATCTGGAATAATGCCGAAAAACCGAATACTATCTTTGCAAAAGGTATTGAAGACAACGGAGTTCAACTTAATTTCCTGGGACAATTGGGTTTTTTACACAAAATCAGAATGATCCGAAAGCAATTAGGTCGAGAAGAAAAAACGGTTGTTCATGCGTTCAGTTTTTATCTCAATTTTGTGGCCTGGCTTGTATGTTTAGCCAAGAAGAATGCCGTTCCATTTGGGAGTCTCAGAAGCGCTTTTAGCTATGTATCTGAGACCAACGGCAAATTAACAGCCCTATTATCGAGTATTTTTCCAAAGCGACTTGTTTCAAATAACAAGAAGGGAATTGAGGAAATAAAACGATTCTTACCTAGATTCATTCCTAAAACCTATTACCATCTACCAAATGGTATTCCACTCCCAAAATTGGCGTCTGTAGACTTACCACTCGAACCCCAACAGGGGCCATTCACCCTCGTAGGTATTGGAAGCTTGAAAGCAGTCAAACGCTGGGATCTTTTCATCCATTCCATTGCTACTCTGAAAGGAAAAGGATATATCGTTCAAGGTCTGATAGCTGGGGAAGGCCCTCTTCGAGCCGAATTGGCGTCATTAATTCAACAGTTGGATGTAATGGAAGAGGTATTGCTTCTAGGCCATATACAAGAGATTCAAAAGTTTTTAGCAAGTGCACACATTTTGGTTCACACCTCTGACTCTGAAGGTTTTCCAAATGCTGTAATGGAAGGTATGATGGGAGGGCTTCCCATTGTAGCAACTGACACCGGAGATATCAGGCTGATTCTGGGTCACACAAGATGTGGATTTTTGGTGCCAGCTGGCAACCTTGAAGCACTAACTTCCAAGCTTGAATTTCTGTTAGAAAGACCTACCTTAATTTCCCAATATGGCAAGGCAAGTAGAAAAGCAGCAGAACAGCATTTCGACATGAAAATGGTGTCGAATAAATTAATCAATATTTACGAACAGGAGGGCTTTGCCAGATCATAGCTTGCAAGACACTGACGGTCGTCATGTACTCATCTTGACTCCAGAATGGCCTTCTGAAGCCCATCCTAACAGGGTACCTTTTCTCGTTCGGCAAGTAGAATTATTGCAGCGTGGTCCCACCAAATTAGAGTTATTTCACTTTCAAACTAGACGCAATCCTCTAAATTATATCAAAGGCTGGATTAGACTAAATCGCTTATTGCAAAAACATCAAATAGACATCATCCACGCCCATTTTGGACAATCAGCAGTAATTGCCCTATTTTCCAGAATCCCATTGGTGATTACCTTTCATGGCTCAGATCTGATGGGAATCCCTGATGCCTCTGGTCAGAATCAATTCCGAGGAAAAATCTTGGTTTGGTTAAGTCGCCTTATAAGCCGCAGAGCAAGAAAAGTCATTTGCGTTTCTGAAAGCATCGCCAAAAGGCTGCCAGCAGGTGTGCCTTATAGTATAATTCCTTGTGGTGTAGATTTGAAGCATTACCGACCACTGTCCAAAGAGAATGCTAGAAATATATTAGGACTCAAGCAAGATAAAAAGATCATCTTCTTCCCTGCTAATCCAAAGCGACCAGTTAAGAACTATCAGCTTGCACTAGATAGTGTAAAGGCAACCAGAAGAACGGATATCCAGCTCATCCCAGCCGAAAACATACCCTATGCTCAAATGGTTCACTATTACAATGCCGCTGACCTGGTTTTGATTACCTCCTTTCACGAAGGTTCTCCAACCGTTATCAAAGAAGCATTGGCATGCAATTGTATTACTATTAGCACGAAGGTAGGAGATGTTGAGGAAAGGTTTGGAGGCACCATTGGCACTGCCATTGTCCCCTATGACTCTACAATAATCGCAGCCAAGATTAATGAATTCTTAGAAATTAGCATTAAGCCCAATGGAAGAGAGAAGATATCACTTATCTCAGAAGAAAAGATAAACAAACGATTAGTAGATTTTTATTGCGCAATCTAACTATAACAATTATGTAGGCCATCAAAGTTTTTGATGACCTTTCAAAAAAAATGGAACGGTCCATGATGATACGACTATACCTTATCAAGAGCCATCTAATTTAATACACTTAATCTTAAATTCCCTCAAATCCAAGTCTTAGATCCTTCCTTTACAGCTTGATGACAATTTCTTCTTACAGCACGAGATCACTAAAATTTTAGCACTTCAAGCTTATTGGTGATTAAATTTTATCCTAAGCAAAATGAAAGTAGATTTAATAGCAGGAGCCAGGCCAAATTTCATGAAGATTTCATCTATTGTAGAAGCTATTAAAGCCAAAGCAGCGCTAGGTTTTGACATCAGTTATCGAATCGTTCATACAGGCCAGCATTATGACCGTAATATGTCCCAGACCTTCTTCGAAGAGTTAAACATCCCTATGCCAGACGTCAATCTAGGAGCAGGAGGAGGATCTCAGGCCCAGCAAACGGCCAAAATAATGGTGGCTTACGAAAAACTCTTAATGGAATCCTCCTGTGACATGACTATGGTTGTCGGCGATGTTAATTCGACCATGGCTTGCAGTATAGTGGCAAAAAAACTGAATAAACCAGTAGCTCATGTAGAAGCAGGCATTAGATCAGGAGATATGACCATGCCAGAAGAAATAAACCGTATAGTTACGGATAGTATCACTGACTATTTCTTTACTACCTCCCTCTTGGCAGGTCGAAACTTAGTCGAGGCTGGTATCGCGGAAGAAAGCATCTACTTTGTAGGAAATACAATGATTGACACCTTATTGCGACACAGGAAAAGATTCGCAAAACCATCAATTTATGAGGATCTGCAACTAAAAGAGAAAGATTACTTTGTTATGACTATGCACCGCCCTGGAAATGTTGACCAAGAAAACAACCTTAAAGGCTTGATTGAAGCAGTAGTGATCGCAAGTAGGGGTAGGAATATAGTTTTCCCCATCCATCCCCGTACTAGAAAGGTCTTTGAACGATTGGGAGTGCAATATGAAAATCTATACCTGAGCGAGCCGCTCGGCTATCTAGAATTTAACTATTTAGTGGAGCGAGCCTTAGCTGTAATCACAGATTCTGGCGGTATTACAGAAGAAACTACCGTCATGGGAGTACCATGCCTAACCTTAAGGGACAACACAGAACGTCCCGAAACCATTGATACCGGAACGAATGAACTGATAGGAACTGCGCCTGAAGCCGTAGAACCAGCCTTGGATACACTATTTGAAGGTAACTGGAAAAAAGGAAGTATACCTGAGAAATGGGATGGCAAAGCCGCAGAGCGTATCGTGGAAATATTGGTAAGTCTGTAAATCTGCTAGGCGTGAAAATAATCCTCTTCTATCAATACTTTTCAACGCCAAAAGGATCCTGGGGTACTCGAATTTATGAGTTTTCAAAGGAATGGGTCAAAAAAGGTCATGAAGTGGAAGTCATTACAAGCGTCTACGCAAAATCAGACCTCAGACCCAGTCGTTTCCTAGAAAGCATGGAAATAGAGGGAATTAAGGTGAGAGTGATCAATGTCAAGATAAATAATAAACATTCCTTTGCACGCAGGATTTATAGCTTTCTGTGTTATGGGTTGGTATCTTGTTGGTATGCTTTGACTATAAAGGCAGACATTGCCATTGCCTCATCTGGACCAATAACCGTTGGCCTACCCGGACTCGCTACCAAATGGTTTCGAGGCACCAAATTAGTCTTCGAGGCAAGGGATTTATGGCCTGAGGGAGCCATTGAACTAGGGATCATCAAAAGTCCGATCCTCAAGAATCTGGCAAGAAGATTTGAAAAACTTTGTTATCAAAACGCCAGTCTTATTGTCGGACTGTCACCTGGAATGAGAGATTTCATAAGAGAAAATCACAAGCATCCAAATGTTATGTCTGTTACCAATTCAGCCAACCTAGTACTTTTTAGTAGGCCTCAAAAAATTCCGTCTATTGGTCTGCCGCTAGAACGAAAGAAGTATGCTATTTATACGGGAAATATTGGAGCCGTAAACAATTCATACTGGCTTTTGCACGCAGCTGAAGAACTATTGAAGCGGGGTCGAGAAGATATCAAGATCCTGCTTATTGGTGAAGGCCAACAAAGAGAAGAACTTTGCAATCTTGCTAAACAACGGAATATAAATAATTTCTATCGTTTAGGCCTGATGCCTAAAACTGATTTAGTGCCATTTGTCCAAGGAGCGATGGTTTCACTCGTACCTCTAAAAGGCACCCCCGTTCTCGATACATCCTCCCCCAACAAGTTTTTCGAATCTTTGGCAGCCGGTGTTCCAGTAATTCAAAACACGAATGGATGGATGAAATCCTATCTTGAGAAGAATGCAGTGGGTTATACAATATCGCCCGATAGACCAGATCTTTTAGCTAATCTTCTGATCGAGTTGGATCAGAAATCGGATAATCTTGTTGAAATGGGCAAGCGTTGTAAATCATGTGCTGAACGCGACTTTGATCAACATAAGTTAGCATTCAAGTATTTAACAAGGCTAGAGGAACTTGTCTGAGAGAAAATATTTGATTACGGGAGCTTCTGGATTCCTGGGAAGTACAATACTCAAGGAACTCAGAAAATCTGACCATACCGTATGGAATCTTTCCAGATATGCAGGAGAAATCACTGCAGACTTAGGTCAGCAAGTCCCAGTTTTACCCAGTGCATATGATATCATCATCCACGCCGCCGGCAAAGCCCACTCCATTCCCAAAACAAAGTCAGAGGAAGCCGCATTCTTCCAGGTAAACCACCAAGGAACGTTAAACCTTCTCAAAGGCCTAGAAAGATTAGATCAGCTACCTAAACAATTTATTTTCATCAGCACAGTAGCGGTCTATGGCCGTGAAGAAGGAGAGAATATTGATGAAAATCATCCTTTGGAGGGAAATACCCCCTATGCAAAAAGTAAGATCTTGGCAGAAAAAGCAGTAATAAAATGGTGTAGGGAACATGATGTCAAACATCTAATACTACGTTTACCCTTGATAGTGGGAATAGATCCACCGGGTAACCTAGGAAAGATTATCACTGCCATTCAGTCAGGTCGCTACTTTCAGATTCGCCATAACATTGCTAGAAAAAGTATGGTCTTGGCGGAGGACATAGCTACCTTAATTTCAAATTTGCCTGAAAAATCTGGCGTTTACAATCTTACCGATGGTCAGGATCCTACTTTTAACGAGATCGAAGAGGCCATTAGCATGGGCTTGGATAAGGAAATCAAAATCAAACTACCCTTGTGGTTCGTTAAAGGCTTGGCCCGAGGAGGAGATCTGCTTCAATCAATAGCCCCCCCCTTTCCGTTGACCTCCGCCCAGGTGCAGAAGATGACCCATTCACTGACCTTTTCAGATCAGAAAGCCCGAGAAGAACTGGATTGGGAGCCACGACCAGTGTTGGAATTTCTGAAGCAGGGATTATTTCTGAAGAAATAAATGTTCTAATCTAGCCATCACCAAATAGCTGACACTTTATTAGTATGATTTCCCATTTCTCTACTGAAGCCTTCATCAAGAAGCATATTACTCTTCGCCCGCAGAGTCTATTGGCAGCTGACCTGGTTGCTCATCAAGAGAAGCTAGCAGCAGAAATCAACGGTAAATCTGCTTTGGTGATCGGTGGAGCTGGCACCATAGGCAGCTCTTTTATCAAGGCTTTGCTACGGTTCAAACCCAGTCGACTAGTTGTGGTGGATACCAATGAAAATGGGTTGACTGAATTAACGAGGGATCTACGGTCTTCCATAGGCTATCACATTCCAGAGGAATATATCACCTACCCCATCAACTTTGGAGATGCTGTTTTCGCTAAACTAGTCCGACAACTGGGGCCTTTTGATATCGTGGCCAATTTTGCTGCACACAAACACGTACGCTCAGAGAAAGATCACTTCTCTATCGAGGCGATGCTAGAAAACAATGTCATTCGCACCAAAAGACTCTTGGATCTATTAGTTGAAAAACCTCCAAAACACTTTTTCTGCGTTTCAACAGACAAGGCCGCGAATCCCGTCAACGTAATGGGCGCCAGTAAAAAGCTGATGGAGGAAGTACTTTTGAGTTATGCCAAAATTCTTCCCATTAAGACGGCGCGCTTTGCCAATGTAGCCTTTTCTAATGGCAGTCTACTGGCGGGCTTTCTGCAACGCTTAGCCAAACAGCAGCCCTTTTCCAGCCCACTTAATGTAAAACGGTATTTTGTATCGCCGGAGGAATCCGGGCAGTTGTGTCTCCTGGCTTGTATCCTTGGGGAAAGTGGCGATATTTTCTTTCCGAAACTCGGAGAAGAACAGATGATTACTTTCTCTGCCATCGCAGATGCCCTACTACGAGAAATTGGCCTTGAACCCGATTATTGTGATACAGAACAAGAGGCCCGTGAGAAAGCCGCCAAGTACCAATTAGGCGATAAGAAGTACCCGGTCTTTTACTTTCCGACAGACACTTCTGGCGAAAAGCTCTTTGAAGAATTCTATACGGAAGAAGAAGAGGTAAAATGGGATCAGTTCAAAGCGCTCGGAGTAATCAAGGGGCAATCGCATAAGCGACATGATGAGATTACGGCTATGTTTCAACAATTGAAGGCGCTCTTCGAGCGGGAAAGCCTAGAAAAGTCGAATATAGTCCAGTTAATCAAGGATTTTATTCCGAACTTTGAACATATAGAGAAAGGTAAACACCTGGATCAACGCATGTAATTGCTTTCAGTATGTGACCATACCTCCAAAACCTCCCAACGGATGTATACCATTGCAAAACGAATTCTAGATATTACACTGGCAACTTTAGCCTTAATCCTACTTTCCCCTATACTAATTCCCATCTGTTTGGCCCTCCGTTTGACCGCTGAAGGATACGTTTTTTATTTTCAAAAGCGCATCGGACTGAAAAACTGCAAGTTCGATATCTGGAAATTTGCTACCATGCTCAAAAATAGCCCCAATATGGGGACAGGCACCATTACCCTACGGAATGACCCTAGGGTCACGCCGATAGGCAAGTATTTGAGAAAAAGTAAACTCAATGAGATACCTCAAATAGTTAATGTGCTGATTGGTGATATGAGTATTGTAGGACCACGACCTTTGGATGATCGAGCCTTTAGCTATTACCCAAAACACATTCAAGACCAAGTATACAATGTTAAGCCAGGCATTACTGGAGCGGGGTCGCTGATCTTCCGAGATGAAGAACGCATCATTTCCGCCAGCGGAGAAGATCCACATGAATTTTATCGTAAGAATATCGCCCCTTACAAGGGGGAATTAGAACTTTGGTATCAGGCACGTGCTTCCTTTGGATTAGATATACTGATCATCTTACTTACCGCCTGGGCCATATTTTTTCCCAAGAGTAGGCTACACTTCAAATTATTAAAAGACCTTCCCACCAAACCTCCCATACTAAGAGATCAAGAACCAATCAAAGAAGAAGCGATCTAGCATGTTCTCATTTTTTCGAAAAAAAGATACTCCTTCTTCAAAATCACCGGTAAGGACAGATATGCATTCTCATCTGATTCCCGGGATTGATGATGGTGCTAAAGACTTGCAGGATAGTCTATCGTTAATTCGACAACTTGGCGAACTTGGCTATAGAAAGATCATCACTACTCCTCATATTTACAGTGAATTGTATCCCAATGACCGTTCAACCATTACCAGTGGACTCTCGGTGCTCCAAGCAGCCATGCAAGCAGAGAATTTAGAGATAGAAATCGATGCAGCAGCAGAGTATTTCCTGGATGATCACTTCGAGGAATTATTACAAAAAAATGAGCTTTTGACTCTGCATAAAGACTTAGTACTGGTTGAAATGTCCTTTATGGCTTCTCCACCAAAAGTGGAAGATTATCTCTTCAATATGCGAATGAAGGGATACCGCCCAGTCATGGCTCACCCCGAAAGATATAACTATCTAGGAAAATCCCTCTCTAAATACGAACGACTAAAGGATCTAGGCTGCTACTTTCAACTTAACCTCCTCTCCCTTAATGGTCATTATGGCCCTGTCACGCAAAGAACCGCTGAGAAGCTCCTCAAAGTCGGGATGATTGATTTCTTAGGAACAGATCTGCATAATGCCAGTCATGCGGATGAGTTACAAGCACTCTTTCAATCCAGATCCTTTAAAAAACTAATGCAGGGGCAATCTTTTAAGAATGATAGCCTTTGCTAGTTTTCCCTCCTACTTACCTCTCTTAATAATCTTATAATCACTAGCCAGGCTAGTCAAGGATTGCCTTGATTAAGTCCACGCAATTATTATCGATCTTTCGGTAACATTTAGACCTTATCACCGTTAACATAGGCAGTAGTGCTGAGCTAAGTATCAGCTTCTTCTCTCTGTTTGTTAAACCTTAATTTTTAGCCCCAAACAATGAGCAATAATTACGTAGCTATAATGGCAGGCGGTGTAGGCTCTCGCTTTTGGCCTGCCAGCCGTGAGGAACGTCCGAAGCAATTCTTAGATATCATGGGCGTGGGCAAGTCACTACTGAGATTGACATTCGAGCGTTTCCTGGCCCTTTGCCCCGCTGAGAACATTTTTATCGTCACTAATGGAAAGTATAAGGAACAGGTGAAGGAGCACCTACCAGAACTTACCGACAATCAAATACTGTGTGAACCTTCAAGAAATAACACCGCTCCCTGTATCGCTTACACCGCTTTCAAACTCCAGGCGCTAAACCCGAATGCCAACCTGGTGGTAGCCCCATCCGATCACATCATTCTGCAGGAGCAACGATTCATTAACGCTCTGCAAGATGCATTAGCATTCACGGCTACCAACAATGCACTATTAACCTTAGGAATTGAACCTAGTCGACCTGACACTGGATATGGATACATCCATTATGAACCTAATGCAGCGCAAAAGAACGTACATAAAGTTAAGCGCTTTACAGAAAAGCCTCCTTTGGAGAAAGCAAAGGCGTTTCTTGCCAGTGGGGAGTATCTTTGGAATGCAGGTATCTTTATTTGGAAGACAGCTGCTGTCCTAGAAGCTTTCAAGGAGCACGCTCCTGCTATCCACCAAATTCTTGGCTCCAACCTGGGCTGTTATAATACAGCCGAAGAACAAGCCTTTATTGATCAAGCTTACCCGACTACGCCAAAGATTTCCGTCGATTTCGCCTTAATGGAAAAGGCAAATAATATCTACACCATTCCATCTAGTTTTGGCTGGTCGGATTTGGGCACATGGGGTTCTCTTCATGTTGAGTCTGAAAAAGATGCTGATGGCAATGTTTGTCAAGGGGATCGCCTCTTGTTACATGACACGCATAACTCCTTGGTTAGAATCAAGTCAGGCAAAGTAGCCGTGATTGGCGGCCTAGATGATTTCATTGTCGTAGATGAGGATGATGTTTTGCTGATATATCCCAAAAGTCGGGAACAAGAAATCAAACAACTGCGAGGAAAAGTACAGGAGCAATTCGGGGCTAAGACCCTTTGATCTCCTCATTTTTTCGTAAGTATGAGTGCATTTTTCCTAAAATCTTTTTGCTTCAAAAAGATTTACTTATCTTGCCCGTCGAGGTACAAAATTGGCTTCTACAACTACCTATTTCTGCTCTCACAGCGCCCCTTTACGCAGCCAACAGTCTCCATCTCCTCCCCTTCCCTACTAGCATAGATCGCTAGAAAATCCACAGAACACACTAAGAAAACCCAGGTTTGCCATTGGCCATTGATTCAGTTCACCGCTGATTTGCACAATTAGTTTTATTTAGCAAGAAGATGTAAGAATTCCATGAATAATCACAACCACCATGTTCGACGAGAAAAAGCCTCGGCAGCAAGAGCACAACTTAAAATAGGGATTGTTTGCAATTCCTCTTGGTATACCTACAACTTTCGGTTGGGACTTTTACTGAGGTTGCAAGAAATGGGGATTCACCTCTATGTAATTGCACCACATGATCACTATAGTGCCAAACTGATGGCTTTAGGATTTCATTACATTCCGCTTCCCAACTCTATCTACAACACCAATCCGCTTCAGGAATTAGGGCTGCTGCGCCTCCTGAACAGGATCTACAAAAAGGAAGCTTTTGATTTTGTTATTCACTATACCGCTAAACCCAATATTTATGGTAGCATTGCTGCCTTTTGGAATGGGATTCCTGCAATAGCAGTTACTACCGGATTAGGATTATTACGTGATGACAGAAAAAAATTGGCGGCGCGAGTAGTAAAATCTATGTATCGCCTGGCTAGTTTATTGACTAAGGAACTGTGGTTTCTCAACGAGGAGGATCGACACTTTTTCTTAAAAAACAAGATGATCAAGGCTAGAAAAACCTTTGTCCTACCGAGTGAGGGGGTAAATATTGATTGGTATCGACCAAATCCAGCAAAGTCAAAATATCCTAGAGAAAAACTAAGATTTTTATATGCTGGACGGATCGTTTGGAATAAGGGGATTGGGGAGTTCTATCAGGCCGCTAAGTACTTCAAAGAAAATAAACTACCAGGTGAGTTCCACGTAGTCGGCTTTATAGTACCGGACCACCCCGACGGCGTATCGCATGACATCGTGCAAGAATGGCAGCATCAAGGTGTGATAAAATATCATGGTGAAAGTGAAGATATCCGCCCTTTTATCCAGGAAGCAGATTGTATTGTCTTGCCTTCTTACTTCGGAGAAGGAGTACCCAGGATACTACTTGAAGCGGCCAGTATGGGGAAGCCAATCATTACCACTGATTTTGTGGGCTGTAAGGAAGTTGTAGAGGATGGGAAAAATGGATTATTGTGTAAACCTAAGGATAGTCATGATCTGATCAGAAAGCTCATATCTTTCTCAGCACTCACTGATCAGGAGAGAGAATTGATGGGTTGGGCAGGTAGGAGAAAAGTATTGGAAGAGTTTGATGAAGAAATCATTATTGAGCACTACCTAACTGCCATCAGACGCTATTTGCCAATACCAGGTAAAAGCATGAAAGTCAAAACTTTAGCCTAGCCGCCTAGGGCTGCTAAAATTGTTTTGATTCTGACATTCCAGCTCAAACGTTCTTTCGCATAATTACGCATCTCAATTTGGAAATCGGGATGGTTTTCTTTCAGCTTGGTTAGCCACTGTAAAATTTCACTCAAATCAATGGCTGAATTATCGGCTGGGACATAATGCACAAACGGTAATTCTGCTGGAAAGTCTGGATCAGGAGTAGCCAAAATAAATGGGATGGATCTGGCACAATACTCCCGGTGCTTTAGGGATGAATCTACAAAAACATCCTTTCGAAACATGGCCAATGCTCCAACTGCAAAATCTGCTCCTGCTAAGTTGTCTGCCAGCTTTTCTTTTGATATAGCGGATTGAAAATCAACAACTTCCTCTATCCCCAACTCTTGTGTTATTTGCTTCAAGCTGATCACAGACGGGCCCTGCCCAATGATCTTTACCCTCAACGGAAAGCTATTGTTCTGAAGCCTGAAATTAGCCAGTCCTCGTAGTAATCTATCTAAACCATGCCAATAATTCCAAGTACCCAGACATACCATGTTTAAGCCCGAATCACTGGGGTTAAGATCACAAGCTGAAATTCCTTCTACATCAATACCATTTGTAATGTTAACCGTAGGTAGATGTAGAACTTGTCCTTTACCGTAGTGGACGACTAGATTTACGTACTTAGCAAGGAGCTTTCTTGTTAGCCGATCCATAATTCCTGCAAAAAAAAGAGCAATGGAATCAGGACGAAGCTCTTTGTCGTAGGGAAAAGTTGGGAATTCCAAAACAATTCTGTCATTCCCTGGATTCAATTTGATCTTATTCAAAAAATGCAGAAACCCAGGATGAGTCAATGCGTACCGCAAGTAAAATAGATCATAAGAACAAATGTCCAAAATCCTCAATAATCGAGAGTCCCAACTCCAGAGAAAAAACAAATAATCCCTCAAATCATTTCCGAAAGCTCGCTGATAAATTAAGCGATTATTTAAGTATATTCCTTGATAGCCGTACCATACCAGGTCTGCCTCAAAACCACAGTTACGAAAGGCAGTCAGTTGAGCAAGGAGTTTTCTTCTGATCCCAATATTTTCAGCCCTATCTTTATTGATCCTGGCATACAGAAGTGCTTTTCGCTTTGACTGGTTTTTCAAATTATTGCGAGGATTCCGCCTTAATGATGGAATGTATAGGTTCTTTAATTCGCTCTCCAATATTCTGTATAGAGTAAGGAACCAACGCCTTTCCTAATTCCTTACGCTTCTGGAGGTAGGTGCCTTCTCGAATCCACCGATGCATTAGCGCAGCAAGTTCATTAGCATCACTGTATACATCAATCAATTTAGATTGGGGTTTCTCAATGGGGTAATAGGCGGGCACCAGTGATGGAGTTCCAAATCGGAGCATGTCATTGATATTTCCCGAGACACAAGTGTAACCATTAATCTCTTTGAAAATACTGACCTTCATGTATTTAGCAATGGGAAGAATAAGCATATCCGATTGCTTAAGGACCTGATCAAACTCTTCTTGTTCTACAAACTTATCATAGGTTCGGACTTCAAAGTTCGGACCTTGCAACTTCAGAAAACGGGAGACAACTGATCGTCCGTATTTTGCCTTGTGCCGTCCCATCAAGATTAATTCTACCTTCCTAGTAGGCTTGAATTCTGCAAAAGCCTTTAACACTACTTCATAATCCCTGCTTTTCTCGCTGATGATTCCAGGGATTGTGATTAACAATCGATCTAACTTGATCGGGTCATAGCTAGGATTTTCGTGAACCGCAAAGTCCATCACAAAATGACTGGAAAGATCTGCCCCCCAGTCTTGCGTTTCTAAATAGCGCTGCATACCATAGCTGGGCAGAATCAATCCATCAAATTGCCGAATGAATTTCAGGTTCCGACTTCTTTCAAAGAACAGATAGTATCTGGCGATTTTCACTAAATCTTTTATTTGCTGCCACTTATCTCGATTAAATAGGAATTGTTTACGAGGGCTAACAAACATCACCAACTTGTGAAGAACTAATATCTTGGGAGGGATGAATGTAATGTTTGAAAAAAATTTAAACTCTTTTTCGATCGTGGTGAAAATAATAAGATCTACCTGATTGAGCTGCTGTTTTACCTTGGTGACAAATTGGGGGTTTGATTCTGTATCATGCTGGATAACCCATTCTATATCCAAATCTAGGGATATCTGTTTCCTATTGAATGTATTGGTAAAAACCAGTAATTTAAAGCCAGCCGCATGAAGAATTTTACAATAGTTGCTCAATACCTCATTGTGGCTGGCCAACTCGACCAAAGCAATTGTTTTGGGAAGCATTAACTATTCAATATTACAGGCACTCTAACAAACGGCCTGTCCTGGAAAAATGAAAGGAATCTTAGTTACAGGCGGCTGTGGATTTGTTGGTCGCAATTTGACACGGCGTTTATTGGAGAGTAGTTCTCAACCGCTGTTAATCGTTGATGACCTTAGTCTAGGACAGGTGCCCGAGGCTTGGCTTGGCTTACCTCTAATCAGAAAAACGGGAGCATTAAAAGTCTACGGTCATAATGCTAGAGTCCTATTTCTGCAAAGGGATGTCAGACTTTTTTTGCAGCAGCTATGCAATTACCCTAAACTTTTTGCCCAAGAATTCGGGATTCCTATTACCCAATTTAGCAGGGCCTATCATCTAGCCGCTGTAGTTGGAGGTCGATCAATAATAGAAAATGATCCCTTAGCAACCGCTATGAATCTTTCCATTGATGCTGAGTTCTTCCATTGGGTCAGCAAGGGTTCAGTGGAAAAAGTCCTGTACCCAAGTTCTAGCGCTGCTTATCCCATACATTTGCAACACGACCTTTCAGCTCGAGCATTGAGAGAACAAGACATCAGCTTCAAGCAGTGGCAACAGCCAGACGCTATCTATGGCTTGGCAAAGCTAGCTGGAGAGCATCTAGCTAGAATAACTGCTAAAAAATATGGCGTTGACATAGCCTGCGTTAGGCCTTTTTCGGGATATGGCGAAGATCAAGATCTTAGTTATCCTATACCAGCCATTACTAGAAGGTTTGCATTAAAGGAAGATCCACTAGTGCTATGGGGAGATGGCAAGCAGAAACGAGATTTTGTCTATATAGATGATCTACTAGATGCTTTCGAACTGGCTATTACGAATATTAAGGATGGATCAGCAGTAAACATCAGTAGTGGTAAAGCAACTTCCTTTTTAGAAGTGGTAAACCTATTAAAAGACATTTCCCAACACCAACCTCAAATTCAGCCACAGCTGGCCAAGCCAGTAGGAGTACTTTGTAGGTATGGGGATAATCAGCTAGTCAGGAATAAATTAGGATGGCAGGTAAAAACTAGCTTAGAAGAGGGATTAATCAAAGTTTATGAACAACAGATAAGAATAGTGTCGAAATAGTTTTCTCTCCCCTTGGGACTTAAGTTACTTCTTCAGTTCTTGGTTGAATTCTTTTTCAAAAGCTCCTTGGCTTAATTCCCTATCGGTAAAGCATCATGTGCTTTGTAATCTGAAATTCCAAAATAGTCTAATATACTCTGGATTCTATCTAAGTCTAATTTGCCAATTTGATTCTGCCATTTACTCAATTGTGCTCTTTTATTCTTTCTCAAATCTTGGTGAAAATCTGAATAACTAGGGTTGCCCAATCTTGACAGGACTTGAGAGGGAAACGGAATATTCCATTCATAAAAAACATTTTCCAAATAAGTTTCAGGCTTGATTAAGAGGTCTTCATAATAGAGTTTGTGCCATTGAACATCTCGCTCTCTTAAAGTCTCATAATTATGTAAGCACCACAAAGCAACCAATTGCTCCAATCTACTTTGACACGAAGATAAAATATCTATATGATCCAGAAATATCTCATTAAATGGTTGATCTGGAATTTCAAAGGGACGAAACTTTGCACTAGTAGGGAAGTTTCTTATTTGAGAAGACGCTACTGCTACAGGGTGACGAAGAAGATATATCGGTGAATAGCGAAATTCGAATTGCTGACATAGCCAAGGCAAAAGTGCATTTCCTCTCACGAATTTAAGGACTAATCGATTCCCGGTCAAGATTCTTCCAAAGCTATTGTGCCGTAATACAGATAAGGATATTTGCTTTCCGTACAGTATGGCTTCGAAAGCCTCCTTCGCAGCTAACCATTTGGTATTCTTCGGAATCGCTTGACGCCATCCGAAATTGAGTTCATTAGGTATACAGCCATCTCTCAAGTGTAATGGCTCATAGATCAAAATCGTGCCCCTTATAGTACCTAGCAGTTCCATCAACCAAGTAGTTCCACCTCTCGGGTCTCCAAAGACGAGAAGATTCTCACTGACACTGAACTTCTTGGCATCCATGATAGTCTCATACAATTGCCGTTTCACTGACTCTTTAAAGGTATCTGGCATTCTCGAATCCGATCAGTGTGCAGGAGGGTAGTCAAACAGGAACTTTAAGGGCAGCTTAGGAAGATACCCCAAATAGCGTCGCCAGTATTTAATTTGAAGGTCATGGGCAACTGCTTTGCGGAAGCAATTTACTGATGTCTTTAATTTTCCAGCTACTAAAGATTCTGCTGCATGATCCATATATTTTCTACTTATCATGATATTCCTTAGATCCTCACTTAAGTAAGGGCCCAATGCTACTTTATAGTTATCAAAAAGATCTTTAATTGCCTCTACATTGTTCTCAATTGAAGCTGCTGGGTTTGGCTGCTCATAGATGGTATAGGAGCTTCTTTCCCGATGAACTCTGTATACACTAGTATACTTTTGGATTTGAAAGAACGGGAAATCTGCAAGTACTCTCAACAGCAAATGGGTATCTTCAAAAAAGTGGAACCGTTCGTCAAAGCGATGCTGTATCAAGGCATCTCTATGTATGCAAAGCGTATTGGTCCCGACCATATTTTTAGCAAAAAAAAGAACAGGATGCATTCCTTCCGTAGGATCAAAGAAGGGCGTTCGATTTACTGGATGAAGTCCCTCACTGTACATACCCGTTCGGTAAACGGCAGTTTGGTAATCCCGTTTCTTAATCTCCTCCGCCAAATACGAAAGGTGACCTTTTAGAAAATAGTCATCGCTGTCACTTTACCTGATAAATGAGACCATTTTTCACGCGATAAATGAGCTGGTTACTGCTGAGATTTCAGTGCTACAGTACGCAAAAAGTGGCGAAGAAAGTTACTGTATATTGCCAATTACTAGGCAATCCCTCGCTGCCTCAACTACCTCCTTGCTAATGCTCGTTAAGTTATTGACTTTTATGATCCTCTTGATTTGGCTGAATAGCCTATGAATAAGTCGGAAGTTACCGTTAGTGATCCTGACTACTGCGGCAATTGCCTCTGTATCTGAAAAACTGTTCTTATCTAAATCCAGTCCTAACTTATTCCAGTGGTGCTCTAGGATGAATAGCATTTCTTCCTTACCAATTGGTCGATATTCATGAGCAAAACCAACCCTTGAATAGAGCTGAGGGTATCTAGCAAGTCGTTTTTCTATTCCTGGCATGCCTACAAGAACAACACCCCAATCTTTTCTTTCGTCATACATGGCTCTTACTTGCTCCAGGGCTTTAAGCTGTAGTCGATCAGCCTCATCTATGATAACCAGGAGGCTATAGTCCCGTATATAACCAGATTCCTTACCTAGTACTTTGTCTCTCACTTTGAATAGAGCGGAAAATAGATCAAACCTTTGTCTCTCTAAATCTTCTTCCAATCGTTTAGGAGTATTTCTGACTGGAACTGTATAATGTACAGCGCGACAATCAATCAATTCCCTAGCTAATTCGACAGCGCGTTCCTCTGGAGTATCTTCATGATAAAATTCATCAAATCTATCTTCTTTTACGTAGTTCCTGGCAGATAGTGTTTTACCTACCCCAGGCGAACCATAACAAATGCCGATATATTTTTCTCGAAAACAGGCATTACAAAACTCTTCGAACTTTCGATATTCTTTAGTGATGAAGAACTCTGATGAACTCATAGTCAATCATTTTGATACAGTTTAAGATTATGTTTTTTCTTGGGAGTCTCTTGTGTATTAGGAAGCTTGTCAGGCTTGGAATTAGTCCCTGCTTTAGGCAGTTTTAAGATGTTGTCCATTAGGGATTTACGTTCAGCTATGGTTTTCCGAAGCTCACGTTTCCGCTGCTGTCTGGCTCGGATTACTTCTTTTAAGCTAACCGTTTGATCCGCTAGTTCTTGGCATACTGCTCGACACAAAAATGAGTTTCCATGATAGACTCTAATCTCTGCCAAATCCCTGGGATCATATCGTATATGCACATCTTCTCCCACGTAGGCTGCTAAGGTGGGTTCGATATATCGGAAATTTTGAAAGTGTATACCATCACGGCGTACTTTTCGGGGCTTAACGACGGTTAGTAGTAATAAATCTAGTTGTTCAAGAGATTCTGGTAGCTGAGGTAGGAAACCTTCACCGATCCACCGCTTGATTGGTGCAACTTTGATTTCACTATGTATCCTCTGATGATATTCATGAATAAGGAAATGTTCAAATAGGGGAATAAATTCTTCGAGTGTCATAGTTGCATCTGGAAAAGGTGTTTTGGGAGGAGCATAACCAGGAAGGTTCATCAGCAGAAGTTGAGTAACGGTTAGAAAGAACCGCTCAATTCTTCCTCGACCTTGCGGTTTCCCAGGAATAGAGTTCTTCAATTGGATTTTTAAATCTGCGGCAACCTGTTCTATATGTTTGGATTTAAAATCGCTTCCATTGTCCGTATAGAAGACTTGAGGAATCCCGCAGATTTGCCAAGTGGGATTAACCTTTTTCCAAATGGCTTGTCGAAGCGCTAAGGCTGTGTTGATGGAACAAGGAGCATCGAAGGATAAATAGTAACCACTAATACCTCTACTGTAGTCGTCAATAATAGTTGTGAGCCAAGGTTTTCTTGCATCTCCCTTTTCATCTAAGAGGACAATATCCAAAGGAGTATGATCGGCTTGCCAGATTTCATTTGCGGTACTGGCTTCTCGGCGAAAGACTAACTCATATTCTTGATTATACGATTTGCTTCCTTGGTGAGCTAGAACAACTAGAGCAGGATCGATTTTTTGGGCAATATCCCAGATCACTCTGTAGCTGGGAACAACTTGTCCTTTAGTCTTGGCAACTTTACTGATCTTACGATGGATAGCAGCTAGGCTTATTGGTGGTTTGTTTAGTATAAGCGCCTCGGCGAGTTGCTCCAGCTCTTCTGTTATCTGTTGACGTTTGCCTTTATCCGCTCGCATTTTTCGATCTAGTCCACTCAGTCCTTGTTCTCTATATTTCTTTATCCATCGCTTTAAAGTGCTGATGTGGTATCCATAATGATTGGCTATCTTTGAAAGTGAGACTTCATTCTCCAGAAAAGGTTGAATGATTTGGAAGCGTTCAAAGGCAGAAAGGGGGTGTTTCTTGCTCATAGACTATCGGGGTAAAGAAAACGAGGGTTTCTTTTACTTTTTCGATCAAGCACAAAATCCTTGATTTCTTGTCTAAGTTAGCGATAATAAACTCAGTAAATAAATCAAAGTAAATAATAGTTGTTTCGGGATAAGTATTTTTACTTTTTGACAAAGTGGTATAATGAATATTGGATATGCACGTGTTTCCACCCAGGATCAAAACTTGGATTTGCAGAAGGACGCTTTAGAAAAAGCGGGGTGTGAACAAATAATCGTGGACAAGGTTAGCGGAACGGTGGCAGAACGCCCTGGGCTGAAGCAAATTAAAGCCATACTTCGCAAAGGAGACACCTTAGTCGTTTGGAGATTGGATCGCTTAGGACGTTCCTTGAAAGATTTGATTGAATGGATCAATTATCTAGATGAAAAGAAAGTGGGCTTGAAAAGCTTACAGGAGGCTATCGATACATCCACTTCCACGGGGAAATTAGTCTTTCATATTTTTGGAGCACTGGCTGAATTTGAACGCAACTTAATTCGTGAGCGTACAAAAGCTGGCTTATCTGCTGCTCGTGCTCGTGGAAAACTTGGCGGGAGACGTAAATCACTCAATGCAGAAGACAGAAAGATTGCTGTAGACTTGTACAACGAAAAAAAGATGCCCGTCAAAAAGATATGCGAGATGATGGGGATTTCTAAGCCTACTTTATACAGTTATGTACGTCAGAGTCAGGATATTTAATCACTTACTCAGACCTCATTTTAATTTACAACGATCGATAAGAAGAATGAACAAGTTCCAGAGTTTTTGCATTTCCTGCCAAGGAATCAGGATAATATTTAAACCAAATCAAAACAGTATCTGGAACAAACTCGGGCTTACTTAAAAAAAATGAGAATTCGTAATCTATTCCCTTTTCAAGAAGTCGAAAATGTTGGCTAAAATAGTCTGCTGTTCCTCCTGAAGTATAAATTGTATCTTTATTAATTACCTTAAAAGCATTGTGACTAGTCACATCATATACATTACTATCAATTAGAAAAGGGACATAAATATTCTTCTTTATATGACTTATGTTTAGTAGATATTGCTCATAAAGAGGAGGAAGCTCTTCATGTACACTTGTGTTAGAGACCATTGGTCCTTGGACTTTAAATTGGACCTCATCATTTTGAATTATTGATGTCTCCTGTATACATCCCGAAAGTAAACATAAACCAAACACTACAAATAATTTCTGCATTAGTTGTTAGATTGGGGTCTGAAGATCTCGTCTAAAGCAATGAAGGTCCAAAATGCATTATCATCAATAATCTTTTCTTTCTGGTCTGTTCCAAACGGATTGGAAGGAGGAAGTGTAGGTATGCCACCATGCTGCTTTACTAGTACCTCACCATCCATATTAAGGTTTGGAATTCGATTATTATGGTTTTTATATCCTTCATTTTTGTATGTCTTTATATCTCTAGGATTGTAGTGATAGTAAGTAAGCCTAGTAAGGTGATGAAGGTTTTCATGGGCAAGGAGGTATCCTATTGAATAATATTTGGATTCACCACTACGCTCTCTTGTTTTTGGGTTGCCCATGTTTACAAATGAACGTTCACTTCTACTCGGTAGAAAACCTCCCCCTGAAGATTCGGCATAACCGTATCGGTCATCATATTCATTATATTCCAATATCCAAAAAAAACCGTTAAATCGAGTTAATTGTAGAGCATCTACCACTTGATCATCATCTTCAATTTCTATAAAGTTCACCGTCGGATAACCATTTCGTTTGTAAATATCTTTAGCATAATGAAGTACTCTCTGTAGACCAAAAGCATCTAGACTAGTGTTATGCTTGTTTCTAACATGACAATCCCAAGGCGCGAAATTAGTTTGAGGTATATTGTCTGGTACTAGATATTTAAATTTGTGGTAACTATTCAGCAAAGCTGAGGTTGCGTTAATTTGAGGGCTATCGTATTATCGATAAACAGATTCCTCAGTGCGTT